>JAEOAE010001316.1:0-100297 GCA_036365155.1 Meriones psammophilus
AACCCGCTTTCAATGAAAGGACTCCAGAGCACTCAAAAACCGCTTCAATGAAATGACTCCCAGAGCCTTAAAAACCGGCTAACGATATGACACCAGAGCACTTAAAAACACGCCCAACAAAATGACTCAGAGCTCTTAAAAACCGCTTCCAAAGAAATGAATCCAGAGCACTTAAAAATCCGCTTCAAACGAAATGACTCCAGAGCACTCAAAACCCGCTTCCAATGAAATGACTCAGAGCACTTAAAACCTGCTGTCAACAAAATGACTCTAGAGCACTTAACAACCTGCTTCCAATGAAATGACTCCAGAGCAGTTAAAAACCCGCAAAAGAAATGACTCCAGAGCACTTAAAACCCCCTTCCAACAAAGTGACTTCAGAGCACTTAAAACCCCCTTCAACGAAATGACTGCAGAGAACGCTCAAAAACCAACTTCCAACGAAATGACTCCACAGCACTTAAAAACCGCTTCCAGCGAAATGACTCCAGAACACTTAAAAACTCAGTTCCAATGAAATGACTCCAGAGCACGTAAAACCAGTTTCAAAAGAAATGATCTCAGAGCCCTTAAAAACTCGCTTCCAACGAAATGACCTCAGAGCACATAAAAACCCGCGTCAAAGAAATGACTCCACAGCACTCAAATACCTGCTTCCAATGAAAGGACTCCAGAGCACTTAGAAACCCGCTTCCAATGAAATGACTCCAGAGCACTTAAAAACCCGTTTCCAATGAAATGAATCCAGATCACTTAAAAACCCGCTCCATCGAAATGACTCCAGAGCACTCAAAAACCGCTTCCAATGAAATGACTCCAGAGCGCTTAAAAACCCGCTTCCAACGAAATGACTCCAGAGCACTTAAAAACCTGCTTCCAAAGAAATGACTCCAGAGCACTTAAAAACCCGCTTCCAACGAAATGACTTCAGAGCACTTAAAAACCCGCTTCCACCGAAATGAGCAAAGAGTACGTAAATGCTCTGTTCCAACAAAATGTCCTCAGTGCACATAAAAACCCCCTTCCAACGAAATGACTCCAGAGCACTTAAAAACGTGCTTCCAACGAAAGGACTCCACAGCACTTAAAAACCCGCTTCCACCGAAATGATCGCAGATCACTTAAAAACCCGCTTCCAACGAAATGAGTCCAGAGAACTCTAAAACCAGCTTCCAACGAAATGAGTGCAGAGCACTTAAAAACCTGCTTCCAACGAAATGATCCCAGAGCACTTAAAAACCCGCTTTCAACGAAATGACTCAAGAGCACTTAAAAACCCGCTTCAAACGAAATGATTCCAGAGTTCTTAAAAACCCGCTTCCTGTGAAATGACTCCATAACACTCAAAAAACCGCCTCCAAAAACGACTCCCCAGCACTTAAAAACCTGCTTCCAATGAAATGATCCCAGAGCACTTAAAAAACCGCTTCCAACGAAATGACCTCAGAGCACTTAAAAACCCGCTTACAAAGAAATGAGCTAGGAGCACTTAAAAACCCAATTCCAACGAAATGTCCTCGTGCACATAAAAACCCGGTTCCAACGAAATGATTCCCGAGCACTCTAAAACAAGCTTCCAACAAAATGACTCCAGAGTCCTTAAAAACCTGCTTCCAAGGAAATGACTCCAGAACACTTAAAAACCCGCTTCCAAGGAAATGACTCCAGAGCACTCTAAAACCCGCTTCCAAAGAAATGACTCCAGAGTACTTAAAAGCCCAGTTACAACAAAAAGACCTCACTGCACATAAACACCCCCTTCCAAAGAAATGAGTCCAGAGCACTTAAAAACCCGCTTCCAACGAAAGGACTCCACAGCACTTAAAAAACCACTTCCACGGAAATGATCCCAGAGCACTTAAAAACCCGCTTCCAACGAAATGACCTAAGAGCACATAAAACCGCTTTCAATGAAAGGACTCAGAGCACTCAAAAACCCGCTTCAATGAAATGACTCCAGAGCCCTTAAAACCCGCCAGCGATATGACACCAGAGCACTTAAAAACACGCTTCCAACAAAATGACTCCAGAGCTCTTAAAAACCCGCTTCCAAAGAAATGAATCCAGAGCACTTAAAATTCCGCTTCAAACGAAATGACTCCAGAGCACTCAAAAACCCGCTTCCAATGAAATGACTCCAGAGCACTTAAAAACCTGCTGTCAACAAAATGACTCTAGAGCACTTAACAACCTGCTTCCAATGAAATGACTCCAGAGCAGTTAAAAACCCGCTTAAAAAGAAATGACTCCAGAGCACTTAAAAACCCCCTTCCAACAAAGTGACTTCAGAGCACTTAAAAACCCCCTTCCAACGAAATGACTCCAGAACGCTCAAAAACCCACTTCCAACGAAATGACTCCACAGCACTTAAAAACCCGCTTCCAACGAAATGACTCCAGAACACTTAAAAACTCAGTTCCAATGAAATGACTCCAGAGCACGTAAAAACCAGTTTCAAAAGAAATGATCTCAGAGCCCTTAAAAACTCGCTTCCAACGAAATGACCTCAGAGCACATAAAAACCCGCGTCCAAAGAAATGACTCCACAGCACTCAAATACCTGCTTCCAATGAAAGGACTCCAGAGCACTTAAAAACCCGCTTCCAATGAAATGACTCCAGAGCACTTAAAAACCCGTTTCAATGAAATGAATCCAGATCACTTAAAAATCCGCTTCCAAAGAAATGACGCCAGAGCATTAAAAACCCGCTTCCAATGAAATGACTTCAGAGCACTTAAAAACCCCTTCCAACGAAATGACTCCAGAGGACTCTAAAACCCGCTTCCAACGAAATGATCTAGGAGCACTTAAAATCCCGCTTCCAACGAAATAACCTCAGACCACATAAAATCCCACTTCCCACAAAATGACTCCAGAGCACTCAAAACCTGCTTCAATGAAATGACTACAGAGCACTTAAAAACCCGCTTCCAACGAAATGACTCCAGAGAACTCTAAAACCCAATTTCAAAGAAATGACTCCAGAGCACTTAAAAACCGACTTCCAACGAAATGACTCCAGAGCACTCAAAAACATGCTTCCAACGAAATGATCCCAGAGCACTTAAAAACCTGCTTCCAACAAAATGATTCCAGAGCACTCTAAACCCGCTCAACGAAATGACTCAGAGCACTTAAAACCGACTTCAACGAAATGACTCCAGAGCACTCTAAAACCCGCTTAAACTAAATGACTCCAGAGTACTTAAATCCCAGTTCAACAAAAGGTCCTCAGTGCATATAAGAACCCTTCCAACGAAATGATTCCATAGCACTTAAAAACGTGCTTCCAAAGAAAGGACTCCACAGCACTTAAAACCGCTCCAACGAAATGACTCCAGAGCACTCAAAAACCGCTTCAATGAAATGACTCAGAGCTTTAAAAACCCGCTTTCAACGAAATGACTCCAGAGCACTTAAAAACCGCCCAAACGAAATGACTCCAGAGCACTTAAAAACCTGCTTCCAAAGAAATGACTCCAGAGCACTTAAAAACCCGTTTCCAACTAAATGAATCCAGATCACTAAAAATCCGCTTCCAAAGAAATGACGCCAGAGCATTAAAACCCGCTTCCAACGAAATGACTTCAGAGCACTTAAAAACCCCTTCCAACTAAATGACTCCAGAGAACTCTAAAACCCGCTTCCAAAGAAATGACTCCAGAGTACTTAAAAGCCCAGTTCAACAAAATGTCCTCAGTGCATATAAGAACCCCTTCCAACGAAATGATTCCATAGCACTTAAAAACGTGCTTCCAAAGAAAGGACTCCACAGCACTTAAAAACCGGCTCCAACAAAATGACTCCAGAGCACTCAAAAACCGCCCAATGAAATGACTCCAGAGCTTTTAAAACCCGCTTTTCAACGAAATGACTCCAGAGCACTTAAAAACCCGCTCAACTAAATGACTCCAGAGCACTTAAAAACCTGCTTCCAAAGAAATGACTCCAGAGCACTTAAAACCCGCTTCCCAAACGAATTGCCTTCAGAGCACTTAAAAACCCGCTTCCACGAAATGAGCCCAGAGTACGTAAAAGCTCTGTTCCAACAAAATGTCCTCACTGCACATAAAAACCCCCTTCCAACGAAATGACTTCAGAGCACTTAAAAACCCCTTCCAACGAAATGACTCCAGAGGACTCTAAAACCCTCTTCCAACAAAATGACTCCAGGGTACTTAAAAGCCCAGTTCAACAAAATGTCCACAGTGCACATAAAAACCCCTTCCAATCTAAAAATGACTCCAGAGCACTTAAAAACGTGCTTCCAAAGAAAGGACTCAGAACACTTAAAAACCCGCTATTAAACTAAATGATCTAGGAGCACTTAAAATCCCACTTCCAACGAAATAACCTCAGACCACATAAAATCCCACTTCCCACAAAATGACTCCAGAGCACTCAAAAACCTGCTTCCATGAAATGACTACAGAGCACTTAAAAACCCGCTTCCAACGAAATGACTCCAGAGAACTCTAAAACCCGATTCCAAAGAAATGACTCCAGAGCACTTAAAAACCCACTTCCAACCAAATGACTCCAAGGCACTTAAAAACCCGCTTCCAATGAAATGACTCCAGAGCACTTAAAAAGGTGCTTCTAAAGAAAGGACTCCACAGCACTTAAAAACCCGCTTCCAACGAAATGATCCCAGAGCACTTAAAAACCTGCTTCCAACAAAATGATTCCAGAGCACTCTAAAACCCGCTTCCAACGAAATGACTCCAGAGCACTTAAAAACCGACTTCCAACGAAATGACTCCAGAGCACTCTAAAACCCGCTTCCAACGAAATGACTCCAGAGCACTTAAAAACCGACTTCCAACGAAATGACTCCAGAGCACTCTAAAACCCGCTTCCAACGAAATGACTCCAGAGTACTTAAATCCCAGTTCAACAATAGGTCCTCAGTGCATATAAGAACCCCCTTCCAACGAAATGATTCCATAGCAATTAAAAACGTGCTTCCAAAGAAAGGACTCCACAGCACTTAAAAACCCGCTCCAACGAAATGACTCCAGAGCACTCAAAACCTCTTCCAATGAAATGACTCCAGAGCTTTAAAACCCGCTTTCAACGAAATGACTCCAGAGCACTTAAAAACCAGCTTCCAACGAAAAATGACTCCAGAGCACTTAAAAACCTGCTTCCAAAGAAATGACTCCAGAGCACTTAAAACCCGTTTCAACTAAATGAATCCAGATCACTTAAAACCCGCCCAAAGAAATGACTCCAGAGCACTTAAAAACGTGCTTCCAAAGAAAGGACTCCACAGCACTTAAAACCCGCCTCCAACGAAATGACTTCAGAGCACTTAAAACCCGCTCCCACCGAAATGAGCCCAGAGTACGTAAAAGCTCTGTTCCAACAAAATGTCCTCACTGCACATAAAAACCCCCTTCCAACGAAATGACTTCAGAGCACTTAAAAACCCCTTCCAACGAAATGACTCCAGAGGACTCTAAAACCCTCTTCCAACAAAATGACTCCAGGGTACTTAAAAGCCCAGTTCAACAAAAATGTCCACAGTGCACATAAAACCCCTTCCAACGAAATGACTCCAGAGCACTTAAAAACGTGCTTCCAAAGAAAGGACTCCAGAACACTTAAAAACCCGCTACCAACGAAATGATCTAGGAGCACTTAAAATCCCACTTCCAACGAAATAACCTCAGACCACATAAAATCCCACTTCCCACAAAATGACTCCAGAGCACTCAAAAACCTGCTTCCATGAAATGACTACAGAGCACTTAAAAACCCGCTCCAACGAAATGACTCCCAGAGAACTCTAAAACCCGATTCCAAAGAAATGACTCCAGAGCACTTAAAAACCCACTTCCAACCAAATGACTCCAAGGCACTTAAAAACCCGCTTCCAATGAAATGACTCCAGAGCACTTAAAAAGGTGCTTCTAAAGAAAGGACTCCACAGCACTTAAAAACCCGCCTAACTAAAAATGATCCCAGAGCACTTAAAAACCTGCTTCCAACAAAATGATTCCAGAGCACTCTAAAACCCGCTTCCAACGAAATGACTCCAGAGCACTTAAAAACCGACTTCCAACGAAATGACTCCAGAGCACTCTAAAACCCGCTTCCAACGAAATGACTCCAGAGCACTTAAAAACCGACTTCCAACGAAATGACTCCAGAGCACTCTAAAACCCGCTTCCAACGAAATGACTCCAGAGTACTTAAATCCCAGTTCAACAATAGGTCCTCAGTGCATATAAGAACCCCCTTCCAACGAAATGATTCCATAGCAATTAAAAACGTGCTTCCAAAGAAAGGACTCCACAGCACTTAAAAACCCGCTCCAACGAAATGACTCCAGAGCACTCAAAAACCTCTTCCAATGAAATGACTCCAGAGCGCTTAAAAACCCGCTTTCAACGAAATGACTCCAGAGCACTTAAAAACCAGCTTCCAACGAAATGACTCCAGAGCACTTAAAAACCTGCTTCCAAAGAAATGACTCCAGAGCACTTAAAAACCCGTTTCCAACGAAATGAATCCAGATCACTTAAAAACCCGCTTCCAAAGAAATGACTCCAGAGCACTTAAAAACGTGCTTCCAAAGAAAGGACTCCACAGCACTTAAAAACCCGCTTCCAACGAAATGACTCCCTAGCACTCAAAAACCCACTTCCCACGAAATGAGTCCAGAGTACTCAAAAATACCCTTCCAATGAACTGACTCCAGAGCACTTAAAAACCTGCTTCCAATGAAATGACTCCAGAGCACTTAAAAACCCACTTCCAACGAAATGAATCCATAGAACTCTAAAACCCGCTTCCAACGAAATGACTCTAGAGTACTTAAAAACCCGCTACCAACGAAATGACTCCAGAGCACTTGAAAACCCAGTTCCAACAAAATGTCCTCAGTGCACATAAAAACCCGCTTCCAATGAAATGACTCCAGAGCACTCAAAACCCCTTCCAATGAAATGACTCCAGAGCACTTAAAACCCGCCCAACGAAATGAGCCCAGAGCACTTAAAACCCAGTTCCACCGAAATGTCCTCAGTGCACATAAAAACCGCTTCAAAAAAATGAACCCAGAGCACTTAAAACCCGCTTCCAACGAAATGACCTCAGAGCACATAAAAACCGCTTCAAAGGAAATGATTCCAGAGCACTCTAAAACCCGCCTCAACCAAATGACTCCAGAGCACTTAAAAACCCGCTTCCAACGAAATGACTCCAGATCACTTAAAACCCGCTTCCAAAGAAATGACTCAGAGCACTTAAAAACCCGCTTCCAAAGAATTGTCTCCAGAGCACTCTAAAACGCTCTTCAAACGAAATGATTCCAGAGAACTTAAAATATGCTTCCAACAAAATGACTCCAGAGCACTTAAAAACCCGCTTCCAACGAAATGACTCCAGAGCACTTAAAAACCCACTTCCAACTAAATGACTCCAGAGCACTCTAAAACCCGCTCCCAACGAAATGACTCCAGAGTACTTAAAAGCCCAGTTCAACAAAATGTCCTCAGTGCACATAAAAACCCACTTCCAGCGAAATGATTCCAGAGCACTTAAAAACCCGCTTCCAAAGAAATGATCCCAGAGCACTTAAAAACCCGCTTCCAACGAAATGACTCCCTAGCACTCAAAAACCCACTTCCCACGAAATGAGTCCAGAGTACTCAAAAATACCCTTCCAATGAAATGACTCCAGAGCACTTAAAAACCTGCTTCCAATGAAATGACTCCAGAGCACTTAAAAACCCACTTCCAACGAAATGAATCCATAGAACTCTAAAACCCGCTTCCAACGAAATGACTCTAGAGTACTTAAAAACCCGCTACCAACGAAATGACTCCAGAGCACTTGAAAACCCAGTTCCAACAAAATGTCCTCAGTGCACATAAAAACCCGCTTCCAATGAAATGACTCCAGAGCACTCAAAAACCCGCTTCCAATGAAATGACTCCAGAGCACTTAAAAACCCGCTTCCAACGAAATGAGCCCAGAGCACTTAAAAACCCAGTTCCACCGAAATGTCCTCAGTGCACATAAAAAACCGCTTCCAAAAAAATGAACCCAGAGCACTTAAAAACCCGCTTCCAACGAAATGACCTCAGAGCACCTAAAAACCCGCTTCAAAGGAAATGATTCCAGAGCACTCTAAAACCCGCCTCCAACCAAATGACTCCAGAGCACTTAAAAACCCGCTTCCAACGAAATGACTCCAGAGCACTTAAAAACCCGCATCCAAAGAAATGACTCCAGAGCACTTAAAAACCCGCTTCCAAAGAAATGTCTCCAGAGCACTCTAAAACCCTCTTCAAACGAAATGATTCCAGAGAACTTAAAATATGCTTCCAACGAAATGACTCCAGAGCACTTAAAAACCCGTTTCCAACGAAATGACTCCAGAGCTCTTAAAAACCCAGTTCCAACGAAATGTCCTCAGTGCACATAAAAACCCGCTTCCAACGAAATGACTCCAGAGCACTTAAAAACCCACTTCCAACGAAATGACTCCAGAGCACTCTAAAACCCGCTCCCAACGAAATGACTCCAGAGTACTTAAAAGCCCAGTTCAACAAAATGTCCTCAGTGCACATAAAAACCCACTTCCAACGAAATGATTCCAGAGCACTTAAAACGTGCTTCCAAAGAAAGGACTCCACAGCACTTAAAAACCCGCTTCCAAAGAAATGATCCCAGAGCACTTAAAAACCTGCTTCCAACGAAATGACTCCAGAGCACTCAAAAACCGCTTCCAATGAAATGACTCCAGAGCACTTAAAAACCCGCTTTCAACGAAATGACTCCAGAGCACTTAAAAACCCGCTTCCAACGAAATGACTCCAGAGCACTTAAAAACTCGATTCCAAAGAAATGACTCCAGAGCACTTGAAAACCCACTTCAAACGAAATGACTCCAGAGTTCTTAAAAACCTGCTTCCTACGAAACGAGCCCAGACCACTTAAAAGCTCAGTTCCAACAAAATGTCCTCACTGCACATAAAAACCCCCTTCCAACAAAATGACTCCAGAGCTCTTAAAAACCCGCTTCAAACGAAATGACTCCAGAGTTCTTAAAAACCCGCTTCCTACGAAATGACTCCATAGCACTCAAAAAACCGCTTCCAAAAAAGGACTCCACAGCACTTAAAAACCCGCTTCCAACGAAATGATCCCAGAGCACTTAAAAATCCGCGTCCAACGAAATGACCTCAGAGCACATAAAAACCCGCTTCCAACGAAATGATTCCAGAGCACTTAAAAACACGCTTCCAACGAAATGAGCCCAGAGCACTTAAAAACCCGCTTACAAAGAAATGAGCCCAGAGCACTTAAAAACCCAATTCCAATGAAATGTCCTCAGTGCACATAAAAACCCGGTTCAAACAAATTGATTCCAGAGCACTCTAAAACAAGCTTCCAACAAAATGACTCCAGAGCACTTAAAAACCTGCTTCCAACGAAATGACTCCAGAACACTTAAAAACCCGCTTCCAAGGAAAAGACTCCAGAGCACTCAAAAACCTGCTTCTAAAGAAATGACTCCAGAGTACTTAAAAGCCCAGTTCCAACAAAATGTCCTCAGGGCACATAAACACCCCCTTCCAAAGAAATGACTCCAGAGCACTTAAAAACCCGCTTCCAAAGAAAGGACTCCACAGCCCTTAAAAATCTGCTTCCAACGAAATGATGCCAGAGCACTTAAAAACTCGCCCAACGAAATGACCATGAGAGCACATAAAAACCGCTTTCAATGAAAGGACTCAGAGCACTTAAAACCCGCCTCCAACGAAATGATCCCAGAGCACTTAAAAACCCGCTTTCAACGAAATGACTCAAGAGCACTCAAAAACTGCTTCCAATGAAATGACTCCAGAGCACTTAAAACCCGCTTTCAAGAAAATGACTCCAGAGCACTCAAAAACATGCTTCCAATGAAATGACTCAGAGTACTTAAAAACCTGCTTCCAACGAAATGACTCAAAGCACTTAAAACCCGCTTCCTAAGAAATGACTGCAGAGCACTTAAAAACGTGCTTCCAAAGAAAGTACTCACAGCACTTAAAAACCCGCCTAACGAAATGACTCCATAGCACTCAAAAACCCACTTCCCACGAAATGAGTCCAGAGTACTCAAAACACCCTTCCAATGAAATGACTCCAGAGCACTTAAAAACCGCTTCCAACGAAATGACTCCAGAGCACTTAAAACCCGTTTCCAACTAAATGAACCAGATCACTTAAAAATCCACTTCCAAAGAAATGACGCCAGAGCATTAAAAACCCGCTTCCAACGAAATGACTTCAGAGCACTTAAAAACCCCTTCCAACGAAATGACTCCAGAGTACTTAAAAGCCCAGTTCAACAAAAGGTCCTCAGTGCATATAAGAACCCCCTTCCAACGAAATGATTCCATAGCACTTAAAAACGTGCTTCCAAAGACAGGACTCCACAGCACTTAAAAACCCGCTCCAACGAAATGACTCCAGTGCACTCAAAAACCGCTTCCAATGAAATGACTCCAGAGTGCTTAAAAACCCGCTTTCAAAGAAATGACTCCAGAGCACTTAAAAACCCGCTTCCAACGAAATGACTCCAGAGCACTTAAAAACCTGCTTCCATAGAAATGACTCCAGAGCACTTAAAAACCCGCTTCCAACGAAATGACTTCAGAGCACTTAAAAACCCGCTTCCACCGAAATGAGCCCAGAGTACGTAAAAGCTCTGTTCCAACAAAATGTCCTCAGTGCACATAAAAACCCCCTTCCAACGAAATGACACCAGAGCACTTAAAAACGTGCTTCCAAAGAAAGGACTCCACAGCACTTAAAAACCCGCTTCCACCGAAATGATCGCAGATCACTTAAAAACCCGCTTCAAATGAAATGAGTCCAGAGAACTCTAAAACCAGCTTCCAACGAAATGAGTCCGGAGCACTTAAAAACCCGCTTCCAACGAAATGATTCCAGAGCACTTAAAAACATGCTTCCAAAAAAAGGACTCCACAGCACTTAAAAACCCGCTTCCAACGAAATGATCACAGAGCACTTAAAAACCCGCTTTCAACGAAATGACTCAAGAGCACTCAAAAACTGCTTCCAATGAAATGACTCCAGAGCACTTAAAAACCCACTTTCAAGAAAATGACTCCAGAGCACTCAAAAACATGCTTCCAATGAAATTACTCCAGAGTACTTAAAAACCTGCTTCCAAAGAAATGACTCCAAAGCACTTAAAAACCCGCTTCCAAAGAAATGACTCCAGAGCACTTAAAAACGTGCTTCCAAAGAAAGGACTCCACAGCACTTAAAAACCCGCTTCCAACCAAATGACTCCATAGCACTCAAAAACCCACTTCCCACAAAATGAGTCCAGAGTACTCAAAAACACCCTTCCAATGAAATGACTCCAGAGCACTTAAAAACCCGCTTCCAATGAAATGACTCCAGAGCATTTAAAAACCCGTTTCAACGAAATGAATCCAGATCACTTAAAAATCCTTTCCAAAGAAATGACGCCAGAGCATTAAAACCCGCTTCCAACGAAATGACTTCAGAGCACTTAAAAACCCCTTCCAACGAAATGACTCCAGAGAACTCTAAAACCCTCTTCCAACAAAATGACTCCAGGGTACTTAAAAGCCCAGTTCAACAAAATGTCCACAGTGCACATAAAAACCCCCTTCCAACGAAATGACTCCAGAGCACTTAAAAACGTGCTTCCAAAGAAAGGACTCAGAACACTTAAAAACCCGCTACCAACGAAATGATCTAGGAGCACTTAAAATCCGCTTCCAACGAAATAACCTCAGACCACATAAAATCCCACTTCCCACAAAATGACTAGAGCACTCAAAAACCTGCTTCCATGAAATGACTACAGAGCACTTAAAAACCCGCCTAAACTGAAATGACTCAGAGAACTCTAAAACCCGATTCCAAAGAAATGACTCCAGAGCACTTAAAAACCCGCTTCCAACCAAATGACTCCAGAGCACTTAAAAACCCGCTTCCAATGAAATGACTCCAGAGCACTTAAAAACCCGCTTCCAATGAAATGATTCCAGAGCACTTAAAAGGTGCTTCTAAAGAAAGGACTCCACAGCACTTAAAAACCCGCCTAAAACGAAATGATCCCAGAGCACTTAAAAACCTGCTTCCATGAAATGACTACAGAGCACTCTAAAACCCGCTTCCAACGAAATGACTCCAGAGCACTTAAAAACTGACTTCCAACAAAATGACTCCAGAGTACTCTAAAACCCGCGTCCAACGAAATGACTCCAGAGTACTTAAAAGCCCAGTTCAACAAAAGGTCCTCAGTGCATATAAGAACCCCCTTCCAACGAAATGATTCCATAGCACTTAAAAACGTGCTTCCAAAGAAAGGACTCCACAGCACTTAAAAACCCGCTCCAACGAAATGACTCCAGAGCACTCAAAAACCGCTTCCAATGAAATGACTCCAGAGCGCTTAAAAACCCGCTTTCAACGAAATGACTCCAGAGCACTTAAAAACCCGCTTCCAACGAAATGACTCCAGAGCACTTAAAAACCCGCTTCCAATGAAATGACTCCAGAGCACTTAAAAACCCGCTTCCAACGAAATGATTCCAGAGCACTTCAAAAGGTGCTTCTAAAGAAAGGACTCCACAGCACTTAAAAACCCGCTTCCAATGAAATGATCCCAGAGCACTTAAAAACCTGCTTCCAACGAAATGATTCCAGAGCACTCTAAAACCCGCTTCCAACGAAATGACTCCATAGCACTTAAAAACCGACTTCCAATGAAATGACTCCAGAGCACTCTAAAACCCGCTTCCAAAGAAATGACTCCAGAGTACTTAAAAGCCCAGTTCAACAAAAGGTCCTCAGTGCATATAAGAACCCCCTTCCAAAGAAATGATTCCATAGCACTTAAAAACGTGCTTCCAAAGACAGGACTCCACAGCACTTAAAAACCCGCTCCAACGAAATGACTCCAGAGCACTCAAAAACCGCTTCCAATGAAATGACGCCAGAGCGCTTAAAAACCCGCTTTCAAAGAAATGACTCCAGAGCACTTAAAAACCCACTTCCAACGAAATGACTCCAGAGCACTTAAAAACCTGCTTCCAAAGAAATGACTCCAGAGCACTTAAAAACCCGCTTCCAACGAAATGACTTCAGAGCACTTAAAAACCCGCTTCCACCGAAATGAGCCCAGATTACGTAAAAGCTCTGTTCCAACAAAATGTCCTCAGTGCACATAAAAACCCCCTTCCAACGAAATGACACCAGAGCACTTAAAAACGTGCTTCCAACAAAAGGACTCCACAGCACTTAAAAACACGCTTCCACCGAAATGATCGCAGATCACTTAAAAACCCGCTTCAAATGAAATGAGTCCAGAGAACTCTAAAACCAGCTTCCAACGAAATGAGTCCAGAGCACTTAAAAACCCGCTTCCAACGAAATGATTCCAGAGCACTTAAAAACGTGCTTCCAAAAAAAGGACTCCACAGCACTTAAAAACCCGCTTCCAACGAAATGATCACAGAGCACTTAAAAACCCGCTTCCAAAGAAATGACTCCAGAGCACTTAAAAACGTGCTTCCAAAGAAAGGACTACACAGCACTTAAAAACCCGCTTCCAACCAAATGAATCCATAGCACTCAAAAACCCACTTCCCACGAAATGAGTCCAGAGTACTCAAAAACACCCTTCCAATGAAATGACTCCAGAGCACTTAAAAACCCGCTTCCAATGAAATGACTCCAGAGCACTAAAAACCCGTTTCCAACGAAATGAATCCAGATCACTTAAAAATCCGCTTCCAAAGAAATGACGCCAGAGCATTAAAAACCCGCTTCCAACGAAATGACTTCAGAGCACTTAAAAACCCCTTCCAACGAAATGACTCCAGAGAACTCTAAAACCCTCTTCCAACAAAATGACTCCAGGGTACTTAAAAGCCCAGTTCAACAAAATGTCCACAGTGCACATAAAAACCCCCTTCCAACGAAATGACTCCAGAGCACTTAAAAACGTGCTTCCAAAGAAAGGACTCCAGAACACTTAAAAACCCGCTACCAACGAAATGATCTAGAAGCACTTAAAATCCCGCTTCCAACGAAATAACCTCAGACCACATAAAATCCCACTTCCCACAAAATGACTCCAGAGCACTCAAAAACCAACTTCCATGAAATGACTACAGAGCACTTAAAAACCCGCTTCAAACGAAATGACTCCAGAGAACTCTAAAACCCGATTCCAAAGAAATGACTCCAGAGCACTTAAAAACCCGCTTCCAACCAAATGACTCCAGAGCACTTAAAAACCCGCTTCCAATGAAATGACTCCAGAGCACTTAAAAACCCGCTTCCAATGAAATGATTCCAGTGCACTTAAAAAGGTGCTTCTAAAGAAAGGACTCCATAGCACTTAAAAACCCGCTTCCAACGAAATGATCCCAGAGCACTTAAAAACCTGCTTCCATGAAATGACTACAGAGCACTCTAAAACCCGCTTCCAACGAAATGACTCCAGAGCACTTAAAAACCGACTTCCAACGAAATGACTCCAGAGCACTCTAAAACCCGCTTCCAACGAAATGACTCCAGAGTACTTAAAAGCCCAGTTCAACAAAAGGTCCTCAGTGCATATAAGAACCCCCTTCCAACGAAATGATTCCATAGCACTTAAAAACGTGCTTCCAAAGAAAGGACTCCAGAGCACTTAAAAACCCGCTCCAACGAAATGACTCCAGAGCACTCAAAAACCTCTTCCAATGAAATGACTCCAGAGCGCCTAAAAACCCGCTTTCAACGAAATGACTCAAGAGCAATTAAAAACCCGCTTCCAACGAAATGACTCCAGAGCACTTAAAAACCTGCTTCCAAAGAAATGACTCCAGAGCACTTAAAAACCCGTTTCCAACGAAATGATCTAGGAGCACTCTAAAACAAGCTTCCAACAAGATGACTCCAGAGTACTTAAAAACCTGCTTCCAAGGAAATGACTCCAGAACACTTAAAAAACCGTTTCCAAGGAAATGACTCCAGAGCACTCTAAAACCCGCTTCCAAAGAAATGACTCCAGAGTACTTAAAAGCACAGTTACAACAAAAAGTCCTCACTGCACATAAACACCCCCTTCCAAAGAAATGACTCCAGAGCACTTAAAAACCCGCTTCCAACGAAAGGACTCCACAGCACTTAAAAACCCGCTTCCACCGAAATGATCCCAGAGCACTTAAAAACCTGCTTCCAAAGAAATGACTCCACAGCACTCAAATACCTGCTTCCAATGAAATGACTCCAGAGGACTCTAAAACCCACTTCCAACGAAATGACTCCAGGGTACTTAAAAGCCCAGTTCAACAAAATGTCCACAGTGCACATAAAAACCCCCTTCCAACGAAATGACTCCAGAGCACTTAAAAACGTGCTTCCAAAGAAAGGACTCCAGAGCACTTAAAAACCCGCTTCCAACGAAATGATTCCAGAGCACTTAAAAAGGTGCTTCCAAAGAAAGGACTCCAGAACACTTAAAAACCCGCTACCAACAAAATGATCTAGGAGCACTTAAAATCCCGCTTCCAACGAAATAACCTCAGACCACATAAAATCCCACCTCAGACAAAATGACTCCAGAGCAGTCAAAAACCTGCTTCCATGAAATGACTACAGAGCACTTAAAAACCCGCTTCCAACGAAATGACTCCACAGAACTCTAAAACCCGATTCCAAAGAAATGACTCCAGAGCACTTAAAAACCCACTTCCAACCAAATGACTCCAGAGCACTTAAAAACCCTCTTCCAATGAAATGACTCCAGAGCACTTAAAAACCCGCTTCCAACGAAATGATTCCAGAGCACTTAAAAAGGTGCTTCTAAAGAAAGGACTCCACTGCACTTAAAAACCCGCTTCCAACGAAATGATCCCAGAGCACTTAAAAACCTGCTTCCAACGAAATGATTCCAGAGCACTCTAAAACCCGCTTCCAACGAAATGACTCCAGAGCACTTAAAAACCGACTTCCAAAGAAATGACTCCAGAGCACTCTAAAACCCGCTTCCAACGAAATGACTCCAGAGTACTTAAAAGCCCAGTTCAACAAAATGTCCTCAGTGCATATAAGAACCCCCTTCCAACGAAATGATTCCATAGCACTTAAAAACGTGCTTCCAAACAAAGGACTCCACAGCACTTAAAAACCCGCTCCAACGAAATGACTCCAGAGCACTCAAAAACCGCTTCCAATGAAATGACTCCAGAGTGCTTAAAAACCCGCTTCCAACGAAATGACTCCAGAGCACTTAAAAACCTGCTTCCAAAGAAATGACTCCAGAGCACTTAAAAACCCGCTTCCAACGAAATGACTTCAGAGCACTTAAAAACCTGCTTCCAAAGAAATGATTCCAGAGCACTCTAAAACCTGCTTCCAACGAAATGACTCCAGGGTACTTAAAAGACCAGTTCAACAAAATGTCCACAGGGCACATAAAAACCCCCTTCCAACGAAATGATTCCAGAGCACTTAAAAACGTGCTTCCAAAGAAAGGACTCCACAGCACTTAAAAACCTGCTTCCAACGAAATGATCACAGAGCACTTAAAAACCTGCTTCCAACGAAATGACTCCAGAGCACTCAAAAACCGCTTCCAATGAAATGACTCCAGAGCACTTAAAAACCCGCTTTCAATGAAATGACTTTAGAGCACTTAAAAACCCGCTTCAAACGTAATAATTCCAGAGTTCTTAAAAACCCGCTTCCTATGAAATGACTCCATAGCACTCAAAAAACAGCTTCCAAAAAAGGACTCCACAGCACTTAAAAACTCGCTTCCAACGAAATGAGCCCAGAGCACGTAATAGCTCAGTTCCAACAAAATGTCCTTAGTGCACATAAACACCCCCTTCCAACAAAATGACTCCAGAGCACTTAAAAAGGTGCTTCCTACGAAAGTACTCCACAGCACTTAAAAACCCAAATCCAACGAAATGATCCCAGAGCACTTAAAAACCCGCTTCCAACGAAAGGACTCCACAGCACTTAAAAACCGCTTCCAATGAAATGACTCAGAGCATTTAAAAACCGGACAACGAAATGACTTCAGAGCACTTAAAACCCGCTTCAAACGAAATGAATCCAGAGTTCTTAAAACCCGCTTCCCTCTTAAAGCGAGCCCAGAGCACTTAAAAGCTCAGTTCTAACAAAATGTCCTCAGTGCACATAAAAACCCCCTTCCAACGAAATGACTCCAGAGCACTTAAAAACCCGCTTCAAATGAATTGATTCCAGAGTTCTTAAAAACCCGCTTCCTATGAAATGACTCCAGAGCACTCAAAAAACCGCTTACAAAAAAGGACTCCACAGCACTTAAAATCCCGATTCCAACGAAATGGTCCCAGAGCACTTAAAAAACCGCTTCCAACGAAATGACCTCAGAGCACTTAAAAACCCGCTTACAAAGAAATGAGCTGGGAGCACTTAAAAACCCAATTCCAACGAAATGTCTTCAGTGCACATAAAAACCCGGTTCCAAAGAAATGATTCCAGAGCACTCTAAAACAAGCTTCCAACAAAATGACTCAAGAGTACTTAAAAACCTGCTTCCAAGGAAATGACTCCAGAACACTTAAAAACCCTCTTCCATGGAAATGACTCCAGAGCACTCTAAAACTCGCTTCCAAAGAAATGACTCCAGAGTACTTCAAAGCCCAGTTACAACAAAAAGTCCTCACTGCACATAAACACCCCCTTCCAAAGAAATGACTCCAGAGCCCTTAAAAACCCGCTTCCAACGATATGACTCCAGAGCACTTAAAAACACGCTTCCAACAAAATGACTCCAGAGCTCTTAAAAACCCGCTTCCAAAGAAATGACTCCAGAGCACTTAAAAATCCGCTTCAAACGAAATGACTCCAGAGCACTCAAAAACCCGCTTCCAATGAAATGACTCCAGAGCACTTAAAAACCTGCTTTCAACGAAATGACTCCAGAGCACTTAACAACCCGCTTCCAATGAAATGACTCCAGAGCAGTTAAAAACCAGCTTCCAAAGAAATGACTCCAGAGCACTTAAAACCCCCCTTCCAACGAAGTGACTTCAGAGCAATTAAAAACCCCCTTCCAACGAAATGACTCCAGAGCACTCAAAAACCCACTTCCAACGAAATGACTCCAGAGCACTTAAAAACCCGTTTCCAAGGAAATGAATCCAGATCACTTAAGAATCTGCTTCCAAAGAAATGACGACAGAGCACTTAAAAACCTGCTTCCAACGAAATGACTTCAGAGCACTTAAAAACCCCTTACAACGAAATGACTCCAGAGCACTCTAAAACCTGCTTCCAACGAAATGACTCCAGAGAACTTAAAAATCCGCTTCCAACGAAAGGACTCCACAGTACTTAAGAACCCGCTTCCAACGAAATGATCCCAGAGCACTTAAAAACCCGCTTCCAACGATGTGACCTCAGAGCACATAAAAACCCGTTTCCAACGAAATGACTCCAGAGCACGTAAAAACCCAGTTCCAACGAAATATCCTCAGTGCACATAAAATCCCGCCTCCAACGAAATGACTCCAGAGCACATAAAAACCCGCTTCCAACGAAATGACTCCAGAACACTTAAAAACCCAGTTCAAACGAAATGTCCTCAATGCACATAAAAACCCCCTTCCAACAAAATGACTCCAGAGCACGTAAAAACCCGCTTCCAACGAAATGACTCCAGAGCACGTAAAAACCAGTGTCAAAAGAAATGATCCCAGAGCCCTTAAAAACTCGCTTCCAACGAAATGACTTCAGAGCACATAAAAACTCGCTTCCAAAGAAATGACTCCACAGCACTCAAATACCCGCTTCCAATGAAAGGACTCCAGAGGACTTAAAAACCCGCTTCCAACGAAATGACTCCAGACCACTTAAAAACCCGTTTCCAACGAAATGAATCCAGATCACTTAAAAATCTGCTTCCAAAGAAATGGCGCCAGAGCACTTAAAAACCCGCTTCCAAACGAAATGACTTCAGAGCACTTAAAACCCCTTACAACGAAATGACTCCAGAGCACTCTAAAACCCGCTTCCAACGAAATGATCCCAGAGCACTTAAAAACCCGCTTCCAACGATATGACCTCAGAGCACATAACAACCCGCTTCCAACGAAATGACTCCAGAGCACTCTAAAACCCGCTTCCAACGAAATGACTCCAGAACACTTAAAAACCCAGTTCCAACGAAATGACTCAGAGCACGTAAAAACCAGTTTCAAAAAAATGATCCCAGAGCCCTTAAAACTCGCCCAACGAAATGACTTCAGAGCACATAAAAACTCGCTTCCAAAGAAATGACTCCACAGCACTCAAATACCCGCTTCCAATGAAAGGACTCAGAGGACTTAAAACCCGCTTACAAGCGAAATGACTCAGAGCACTCTAAAACCCGCTTCCAACGAAATGACTCCAGGGTACTTAAAAGCCCAGTTCAACAAAATGTCCACAGGGCACATAAAAACCCCCTTCCAACGAAATGATTCCAGAGCACTTAAAAACGTGCTTCCAAAGAAAGGACTTCACAGCACTTAAAAACCTGCTTCCAACGAAATGATCACAGAGCACTTAAAAACCTGCTTCCAACGAAATGACTCCAGAGCACTCAAAAACCGCTTCCAATGAAATGACTCCAGAGCACTTAAATACCCGCTTTCAATGAAATGACTTTAGAGCACTTAAAAACCCACTTCCAACGAAATGACTCCAGAGCACTTAAAAACCCGCTTCCAACGAAATGACTTCAGAGCACTTAAAAACCCGCTTCCACGAAATGAGCCCAGAGTACTTAAAAACCCGCATCCAACGAAATGACCCCAGAGTACGTAAAAGCTCAGTTCCAACAAAATGTCCTCAGTGCACATAAAAACCCCCTTCTAACAAAATGACTCCAGAGCACTTAAAAAGGTGCTTCCAACGAAAGGACTCCACAGCACTTAAAAACCGCTTCCACCGAAATGATCCCAGAGCACTTAAAAACCCGCTTCCATCAAAATGACTCCAGAGCACTTAAAAACCGGCTTCCAACGAAATGATTCCAGAGAACTTAAAAACGTGCTTCCAAAGAAAGGACTCCACAGCACTTAAAAACCCGCTTCAAAGAAATGACTCCAGAGCACTTAAAAACCCTTCCAACAAAAATGACTTCAGAGTACTTAAAAATCCGCTTCAAACGAAATGACACCAGAGTTCTTAAAAACCCGCTTCCCTCTGAAACGAGCCTAGAGCACTTAAAAGCTCAGTTCTAACAAAATGTCCTCAGTGCCCATAAAAACCCCCTTCCAACGAAATGACTCCAGAGCACTTAAAAACGCGGTTCCAACGAAATGATCTAGGAGCACTCTAAAACAAGCTTCCAACAAAATGACTCCAGAGTACTTAAAAACCTGCTTCCAAGGAAATGACTCCAGAACACTTAAAAAACCGTTTCCAAGGAAATGACTCCAGAGCACTCTAAAACCCGCTTCCAAAGAAATGACTCAGAGTACTTAAAAGCACAGTTACAACAAAAAGTCCTCACTGCACATAAACACCCCTTCCAAAGAAATGACTCCAGAGCACTTAAAAACCCGCTTCCAACGAAAGGACTCCACAGCACTTAAAAACCCGCTTCCACCGAAATGATCCCAGAGCACTTAAAAACCTGCTTCCAATGAAATGACCTAAGAGCACATAAAAACCCGCTTCCAAAGAAATGACTCCACAGCACTCAAATACCTGCTTCCAATGAAATGACTCCAGAGGACTCTAAAACCCGCTTCCAACGAAATGACTCCAGGGTACTTAAAAGCCCAGTTCAACAAAATGTCCACAGTGCACATAAAAACCCCCTTCCAACGAAATGACTCCAGAGCACTTAAAAACGTGCTTCCAAAGAAAGGACTCCAGAGCACTTAAAAACCCGCTTCCAACGAAATGATTCCAGAGCACTTAAAAAGGTGCTTCCAAAGAAAGGACTCCAGAACACTTAAAAACCCGCTACCAACAAAATGATCTAGGAGCACTTAAAATCCCGCTTCCAACGAAATAACCTCAGACCACATAAAATCCCACTTCAGACAAAATGACTCCAGAGCAGTCAAAAACCTGCTTCCATGAAATGACTACAGAGCACTTAAAACCCGCTCCAACTAAAATGACTCCACAGAACTCTAAAAACGATTCCAAAGAAATGACTACAGAGCACTTAAAAACCCACTTCCAACCAAATGACTCCAGAGCACTTAAAAACCCCTTCCAATGAAATGACTCCAGAGCACTTAAAAACCCGCTTCCAACGAAATGATTCCAGAGCACTTAAAAAGGTGCTTCTAAAGAAAGGACTCCACTGCACTTAAAAACCCGCTTCCAACGAAATGATCCCAGAGCACTTAAAAACCTGCTTCCAATGAAATGATTCCAGAGCACTCTAAAACACGCTTCCAACGAAATGACTCCAGAGCACTTAAAAGCCGACTTCCAACGAAATGACTCCAGAGCACTCTAAAACCCGCTTCCAACGAAATGACTCCAGAGTACTTAAAAGCCCAGTTCAACAAAATGTCCTCAGTGCATATAAGAACCCCCTTCCAACGAAATGATTCCATAGCACTTAAAAACGTGCTTCCAAACAAAGGACTCCACAGCACTTAAAAACCCGCTCCAACGAAATGACTCCAGAGCACTCAAAAACCGCTTCCAATGAAATGACTCCAGAGTGCTTAAAAACCCGCTTCCAACGAAATGACTTCAGAGCACTTAAAATCCCGGTTCCACCGAAATGAGCAAAGAGTACGTAAATGCTCTGTTCCAACAAAATGTCCTCAGTGCACATAAAAACCCCCTTCCAACGAAATGACTCCAGAGCACTTAAAAACGTGCTTCCAACGAAAGGACTCCACAGCACTTAAAAACCCGCTTCCACCGAAATGATCGCAGATCACTTAAAAACCCGCTTCCAACGAAATGACTCCAGAGAACTCTAAAACCCGCTTCCAACGAAATGACTCCAGAACACTTAAAAACCCAGTTCCAACGAAATGACTCCAGAGCACGTAAAAACCAGTTTCAAAAGAAATGATCCCAGAGCCCTTAAAAACTCGCTTCCAACGAAATGGCTTCAGAGCACATAAAAACTCGCTTCCAAAGAAATGACTCCACAGCACTCAAATACCCGCTTCCAATGAAAGGACTCCAGAGGACTTAAAAACCCGCTTACAACGAAATGACTCCAGAGCACTCTAAAACCCGCTTCCAACGAAATGACTCCAGGGTACTTAAAAGCCCAGTTCAACAAAATGTCCACAGGGCACATAAAAACCCCCTTCCAACGAAATGATTCCAGAGCACTTAAAAACGTGCTTCCAAAGAAAGGACTCCACAGCACTTAAAAACCTGCTTCCAACGAAATGATCACAGAGCACTTAAAAACCTGCTTCCAACGAAATGACTCCAGAGCACTCAAAAACCGCTTCCAATGAAATGACTCCAGAGCACTTAAAAACCCGCTTTCAATGAAATGACTTTAGAGCACTTAAAAACCCACTTCCAACGAAATGACTCCAGAGCACTTAAAAACCCGCTTCCAACGAAATGACTTCAGAGCACTTAAAACCCGCTTCTCGAAATGAGCCCAGAGTACTTAAAAACCGCATCCAACGAAATGACCCCAGAGTATGTAAAAGCTCAGTTCCAACAAAATGTCCTCAGTGCACATAAAAACCCGCTTCTAACAAAATGACTCCAGAGCACTTAAAGAGGTGCTTCCAACGAAAGGACTCCACAGCACTTAAAAACCGCTTCCACCGAAATGATCCCAGAGCACTTAAAAACCCGCTTCCATCAAAATGACTCCAGAGCACTTAAAAACCGGCTTCCAACGAAATGATTCCAGAGAACTTAAAAACGTGCTTCCAAAGAAAGGACTCCACAGCACTTAAAAACCCGCTTCAAAGAAATGACTCCAGAGCACTTAAAAACCCGCTTCCAACGAAATGACTTCAGAGTACTTAAAAATCCGCTTCAAACGAAATGACACCAGAGTTCTTAAAAACCCGCTTCCTACGAAACGAGCCTAGAGCAATTAAAAGCTCAGTTCTAACAAAATGTCCTCAGTGCCCATAAAAACCCCCTTCCAACGAAATGACTCCAGAGCACTTAAAAACCCGGTTCCAACGAAATGATCTAGGAGCACTCTAAAACAAGCTTCCAACAAAATGACTCCAGAGTACTTAAAAACCTGCTTCCAAGGAAATGACTCCAGAACACTTAAAAAACCGTTTCCAAGGAAATGACTCCAGAGCACTCTAAAACCCGCTTCCAAAGAAATGACTCCAGAGTACTTAAAAGCACAGTTACAACAAAAAGTCCTCACTGCACATAAACACCCCCTTCCAAAGAAATGACTCCAGAGCACTTAAAAACCCGCTTCCAACGAAAGGACTCCACAGCACTTAAAAACCCGCTTCCACCGAAATGATCCCAGAGCACTTAAAAACCTGCTTCCAATGAAATGACCTAAGAGCACATAAAAACCCGCTTCCAAAGAAATGACTCCACAGCACTCAAATACCTGCTTCCAATGAAATGACTCCAGAGGACTCTAAAACCCGCTTCCAACGAAATGACTCCAGGGTACTTAAAAGCCCAGTTCAACAAAATGTCCACAGTGCACATAAAAACCCCCTTCCAACGAAATGACTCCAGAGCACTTAAAAACGTGCTTCCAAAGAAAGGACTCCAGAGCACTTAAAAACCCGCTTCCAATGAAATGATTCCAGAGCACTTAAAAAGGTGCTTCCAAAGAAAGGACTCCAGAACACTTAAAAACCCGCTACCAACAAAATGATCTAGGAGCACTTAAAATCCCGCTTCCAACGAAATAACCTCAGACCACATAAAATCCCACTTCAGACAAAATGACTCCAGAGCAGTCAAAAACCTGCTTCCATGAAATGACTACAGAGCACTTAAAAACCCGCTTCCAACGAAATGACTCCACAGAACTCTAAAAACGATTCCAAAGAAATGACTACAGAGCACTTAAAAACCCACTTCCAACCAAATGACTCCAGAGCACTTAAAAACCCGCTTCCAATGAAATGACTCCAGAGCACTTAAAAACCCGCTTCCAACGAAATGATTCCAGAGCACTTAAAAAGGTGCTTCTAAAGAAAGGACTCCACTGCACTTAAAAACCCGCTTCCAACGAAATGATCCCAGAGCACTTAAAAACCTGCTTCCAATGAAATGATTCCAGAGCACTCTAAAACACGCTTCCAACGAAATGACTCCAGAGCACTTAAAAGCCGACTTCCAACGAAATGACTCCAGAGCACTCTAAAACCCGCTTCCAACGAAATGACTCCAGAGTACTTAAAAGCCCAGTTCAACAAAATGTCCTCAGTGCATATAAGAACCCCCTTCCAACGAAATGATTCCATAGCACTTAAAAACGTGCTTCCAAACAAAGGACTCCACAGCACTTAAAAACCCGCTCCAACGAAATGACTCCAGAGCACTCAAAAACCGCTTCCAATGAAATGACTCCAGAGCGCTTAAAAACCCGCTTCCAACGAAATGACTTCAGAGCACTTAAAATCCCGGTTCCACCGAAATGAGCAAAGAGTACGTAAATGCTCTGTTCCAACAAAATGTCCTCAGTGCACATAAAAACCCCCTTCCAACGAAATGACTCCAGAGCACTTAAAAAACATTAGCTTCCAACGAAAGGACTCCACAGCACTTAAAACCCGCTTCCACGAAATGATCGCAGATCACTTAAAAACCCGCTTCCAACGAAATGACTCCAGAGAACTCTAAAACCCGCTTCCAACGAAATGACTCCAGAACACTTAAAAACCCAGTTCCAACGAAATGACTCCAGAGCACGTAAAAACCAGTTTCAAAAGAAATGATCCCAGAGCCCTTAAAAACTCGCCTAAACGAAATGGCTTCAGAGCACATAAAAACTCGCTTCAAAGAAATGACTCCACAGCACTCAAATACCCGCTTCCAATGAAAGGACTCAGAGGACTTAAAAACCCGCTTTACAAACGAAATGACTCCAGAGCACTCTAAAACCCGCTTCAACGAAATGACTCCAGGGTACTTAAAAGCCCAGTTCAACAAAATGTCCACAGGGCACATAAAAACCCCCTTCCAACGAAATGATTCCAGAGCACTTAAAAACGTGCTTCCAAAGAAAGGACTCCACAGCACTTAAAAACCTGCTTCCAACGAAATGATCACAGAGCACTTAAAAACCTGCTTCCAACGAAATGACTCCAGAGCACTCAAAAACCGCTTCCAATGAAATGACTCCAGAGCACTTAAAAACCCGCTTTCAATGAAATGACTTTAGAGCACTTAAAAACCCACTTCCAACGAAATGACTCCAGAGCACTTAAAAACCCGCTTCCAACGAAATGACTTCAGAGCACTTAAAAACCCGCTTCCTCGAAATGAGCCCAGAGTACTTAAAAACCCGCATCCAACGAAATGACCCCAGAGTATGTAAAAGCTCAGTTCCAACAAAATGTCCTCAGTGCACATAAAAACCCGCTTCTAACAAAATGACTCCAGAGCACTTAAAGAGGTGCTTCCAACGAAAGGACTCCACAGCACTTAAAAACCGCTTCCACCGAAATGATCCCAGAGCACTTAAAAACCCGCTTCCAACAAAATGACTCCAGAGCACTTAAAAACCGGCTTCCAACGAAATGATTCCAGAGCACTTAAAAACGTGCTTCCAAAGAAAGGACTCCACAGCACTTAAGAACCCGCTTCAAAGAAATGACTCCAGAGCACTTAAAAACCCGCTTCCAACGAAATGACTTCAGAGCACTTAAAAATCCACTTCAAACGAAATGACACCAGAGTTCTTAAAAACCCGCTTCCTACGAAACGAGCCTAGAGCACTTAAAAGCTCAGTTCTAACAAAATGTCCTCAGTGCCCATAAAAACCCCCTTCCAACGAAATGACTCCAGAGCACTTAAAAACCCGGTTCCAACGAAATGATCTAGGAGCACTCTAAAACAAGCTTCCAACAAAATGACTCCAGAGTACTTAAAAACCTGCTTCCATGAAATGACTACAGAGCACTTAAAAACCCGCTTCCAACGAAATGACTCCAGAGAACTCTAAAACCCGATTCCAAAGAAATGACTCCAGAGCACTTAAAAACCCACTTCCAACCAAATGACTCCAGAGCACTTAAAAACCCGCTTCCAATGAAATGACTCCAGAGCACTTAAAAACCCGCTTCCAACGAAATGATTCCAGAGCACTTAAAAAGGTGCTTCTAAAGAAAGGACTCCACTGCACTTAAAAACCCGCTTCCAACGAAATGATCCCAGAGCACTTAAAAACCTGCTTCCAACGAAATGATTCCAGAGCACTCTAAAACCCGCTTCCAACGAAATGACTCCAGAGCACTTAAAAACCGACTTCCAACGAAATGACTCCAGAGCACTCATAAACCCACTTCCCACGAAATGAGTCCAGAGTACTCAAAAACACCCTTCCAATGAAATGACTCCAGAGCACTTAAAAACCTGCTTCCAATGAAATGACTCCAGAGCACTTAAAAACCCACTTCCAACGAAATGAATACAGAGAACTCTAAAACCCGCTTCCAAAGAAATGACTCTAGAGCACTTAAATACCCGCTACCAACGAAATGACTCCAGAGCACTTACAAACCCGCTTCCAACGAAATGACTCCAGAGAACTCTAAAACCCGCTTCCAACGAAATGACTCCAGAGCACTCAAAAACCGCTTCCAATGAAATGACTCCAGAGCACTTACAAACCCGCTTCCAACGAAATGACTCCAGAGCACTTAAAAACCCGCTTCCAACGAAATGACTTCAGAGCACTTAAAAACCCACTTCCAACGAAATGAGCACAAAGCACTTAAAAACCCTCTTCCAACGACAAGAGCCCAGAGCACATAAAAGCTCAGTTCTAACAAAATGTCCTCAGTGCACATAAAAACCCCCTTCCTACAAAATGACACCAGAGCACTTAAAAACGTGCTTCTAACGAAAGGACTCAACAGCACTTAAAAACCCGCCTCCAGCGAAATGACTCAGAGCACTTAAAACCGGCTCCAACGAAATGATTCCAGAGCACTTAAAAACGTGCCTCCAAAGCAAGGACTCCAGAGTTCTTAAAAACACGCTTCCTACGAAATAACTCCATAGCACTCAAAAAACCGTTTCCAAAAAAGGACTCCCCAGCACTTAAAAACCTGCTTCCAATGAAATGATCCCAGAGCACTTAAAAAACCGCTTCCAACGAAATGACCTCAGAGCACTTAAAAACCCGCTTCCAACGAAATGATCCCAGAGCACTTAAAAATCCGCATCAAACGAAATGACCTCAGAGCACATAAAAACCCACTTCCAACGAAATGATTCCAGAGCAGTCTAAAACAAGCTTCCAACAAAATGACTCCAGAGCACTTAAAATCCTGCTTCCAACGAAATGACTCCAGAACACTTAAAAACCCGCTTCCAAGGAAAAGACTCCAGAGCACTCTAAAACCTGCTTCTAAAGAAATGACTCCAGAGTACTTAAAAGCCCAGTTCCAAAAAAATGTCCTCAGGGCACATAAACACCCCCTTCCAAAGAAATGACTCCAGAGCACTCAAAAACCGCTTCCAATGAAATGACTCCAGAGCACTTAAAAACCCGCTTTCAATGAAATGACTCCAGAGCACTTACAAACCCGCTTCCAACGAAATGATTCCAGAGCACTTAAAAACCCACTTCCAACGAAATGACTTCAGGGCACTTAAAAACCCACTTCCAACGAAATGAGCCCAGAGCACTTAAAAACCCTCTTCCAACGAAAAGAGCCCAGAGCACGTAAAAGCAGTTCTAACAAAATGTCCTCAGTGCACATAAAAACCCCCTTCCTACAAAATGACACCAGAGCACTTAAAAACGTGCTTCCAACGAAAGGACTCCACAGCACTTAAAAACCCGCTTCCAACGAAATGATCCCAGAGCACTTAAAAACCCGCTTCCAAGGAAATGACTCCAGAGCACTTAAAAACCCGCTACAAACGAAATGATTCCAGAGTTCTTAAAAACCCGCTTCCTATGAAATGACTCCATAACACTCAAAAAACCGCTTACAAAAAAGGACTCCCCAGCACTTAAAAACCTGTTTCCAATGAAATAATCCCAGAGCACTTAAAAAACCGCTTCCAACGAAATGACCTCAGAGCACTTAAAAACCCGCTTACAAAGAAATGAGCTAGGAGCACTTAAAAACCCAATTCCAACGAAATGTCCTCAGTGCACATAAAAACCCGCTTCCAAGGAAATGACTCCAGAGCACTCTAAAATCCGCTTCCAAAGAAATGACTCCAGAGTACTTAAAAGCCCAGTTACAACAAAAAGTCCTCACTGCACATAAACACCCCCTTCCAAAGAAATGAGTCCAGAACACTTAAAAACCCGCTTCCAACGAAAGGACTCCACAGCACTTAAAAAACCACTTCCACGGAAATGATCCCAGAGCACTTAAAAACCCGCTTCCAATGAAATGACTCCAGAGCCCTTAAAAACCCGCTTCCAACGATATGACACCAGAGCACTTAAAAACACGCTTCCAACAAAATGACTCCAGAGCTCTTAAAAACCCGCTTCCAAAGAAATGAATC
The DNA here is from genome assembly GCA_036365155.1 of Meriones psammophilus. NCBI lineage: Eukaryota > Metazoa > Chordata > Mammalia > Rodentia > Muridae > Meriones > Meriones psammophilus. Next base: position 28,693 of record JAEOAE010001316.1, read on the forward strand.
CAGAGCACTTAAAAATCCGCTTCAAACGAAATGACTCCAGAGCACTCAAAAACCCGCTTCCAATGAAATGACTCCAGAGCACTTAAAAACCTGCTGTCAACAAAATGACTCTAGAGCACTTAACAACCTGCTTCCAATGAAATGACTCCAGAGCAGTTAAAAACCCGCTTCCAACGAAATGACTCCAGAACACTTAAAAACTCAGTTCCAACGAAATGACTCCAGAGCACGTAAAAACCAGTTTCAAAAGAAATGATCTCAGAGCCCTTAAAAACTCGCTTCCAACGAAATGACCTCAGAGCACATAAAAACCCGCTTCCAAAGAAATGACTCCACAGCACTCAAATACCTGCTTCCAATGAAAGGACTCCAGAGCACTTAAAAACCCGCTTCCAATGAAATGACTCCAGAGCACTTAAAAACCCGTTTCCAATGAAATGAATCCAGATCACTTAAAAATCCGCTTCCAAAGAAATGACGCCAGAGCATTAAAAACCCGCTTCCAACGAAATGACTTCAGAGCACTTAAAAACCCCTTCCAACGAAATGACTCCAGAGGAATCTAAAACCCGCTTCCAACGAAATGATCTAGGAGCACTTAAAATCCCGCTTCCAACGAAATAACCTCAGACCACATAAAATCCCACTTCCCACAAAATGACTCCAGAGCACTCAAAAACCTGCTTCAATGAAATGACTACAGAGCACTTAAAAACCCGCTTCCAACGAAATGATTCCAGAGCACTTAAAAAGGTGCTTCTAAAGAAAGGACTCCACAGCACTTAAAAAACCGCTTCCAACGAAATGATCCCAGAGCACTTAAATACCTGCTTCCCACAAAATGATTACAGAGCATTCTAAAACCCGCTTCCAACGAAATGCCTCCAGAGCACTTAAAAACCGACTTCCAACGAAATGACTCCAGAGCACTCTAAACCCGCTTCCAACGAAATGACTCCAGAGTACTTAAAAGCCCAGTTACAACAAAAAGTCCTCACTGCACATAAACACCCCCTTCCAAAGAAATGAGTCCAGAACACTTAAAAACCCGCTTCCAACGAAAGGACTCCACAGCACTTAAAAAACCACTTCCACGGAAATGATCCCAGAGCACTTAAAAACCCGCTTCCAATGAAATGACTCCAGAGCCCTTAAAAACCCGCTTCCAACGATATGACACCAGAGCACTTAAAAACACGCTTCCAACAAAATGACTCCAGAGCTCTTAAAAACCCGCTTCCAAAGAAATGAATCCAGAGCACTTAAAAATCCGCTTCAAACGAAATGACTCCAGAGCACTCAAAAACCCGCTTCCAATGAAATGACTCCAGAGCACTTAAAAACCTGCTGTCAACAAAATGACTCTAGAGCACTTAACAACCTGCTTCCAATGAAATGACTCCAGAGCAGTTAAAAACCCGCTTCAAACGAAATGACTCCAGAACACTTAAAAACTCAGTTCCAACGAAATGACTCCAGAGCACGTAAAAACCAGTTTCAAAAGAAATGATCTCAGAGCCCTTAAAAACTCGCTTCCAAACTAAATGACCTCAGAGCACATAAAAACCCGCTTCAAAGAAATGACTCCACAGCACTCAAATACCTGCTTCCAATGAAAGGACTCCAGAGCACTTAAAAACCCGCTTCCAATGAAATGACTCCAGAGCACTTAAAAACCCGTTTCCAATGAAATGAATCCAGATCACTTAAAAATCCGCTTCCAAAGAATTGACGCCAGAGCATTAAAAACCCGCTTAAAAAAAATGACTTCAGAGCACTTAAAAACCCCTTCCAACGAAATGACTCCAGAGGACTCTAAAACCCGCTTCCAACGAAATGATCTAGGAGCACTTAAAATCCCGCTTCCAACGAAATAACCTCAGACCACATAAAATCCCACTTCCCACAAAATGACTCCAGAGCACTCAAAAACCTGCTTCAATGAAATGACTACAGAGCACTTAAAAACCCGCTTCCAACGAAATGATTCCAGAGCACTTAAAAAGGTGCTTCTAAAGAAAGGACTCCACAGCACTTAAAAAACCGCTTCCAACGAAATGATCCCAGAGCACTTAAATACCTGCTTCCCACAAAATGATTACAGAGCATTCTAAAACCCGCTTCCAACGAAATGCCTCCAGAGCACTTAAAAACCGACTTCCAACGAAATGACTCCAGAGCACTCTAAACCCGCTTCCAACGAAATGACTCCAGAGTACTTAAAAGCCCAGTTCACCAAAAGGTCCTCAGTGCATATAAGAACCCCCTTCCAACGAAATGATTCCATAGCACTTAAAAACGTGCTTCCAAAGAAAGGACTCCACAGCACTTAAAAACCCGCTCCAACGAAATGACTCCAGAGCACTCAAAAACCGCTTCCAATGAAATGACTCCAGAGCGCTTAAAAACCCGCTTTCAACGAAATGACTCCAGAGCACTTAAAAACCCGCTTCCAACGAAATGACTCCAGAGCACTTAAAAACCTGCTTCCAAAGAAATGACTTCAGAGCACTTAAAAACCCCTTCCAACGAAATGACTCCAGAGAACTCTAAAACCCGCTTCCAACGAAATGACTCCAGAGTACTTAAAAGCCCAGTTCAACAAAATGTCCTCAGTGCATATAAGAACCCCCTTCCAACGAAATGATTCCATAGCACTTAAAAACGTGCTTCCAAAGAAAGGACTCCACAGCACTTAAAAACCCGCTCCAACAAAATGACTCCAGAGCACTAAAAAACCGCTTCCAATGAAATGACTCCAGAGCGCTTAAAAACCCGCTTTCAACGAAATGACTCCAGAGCACTTAAAAACCTGCTTCCAACGAAATGACTCCAGAGCACTTAAAAACCTGCTTCCAAAGAAATGACTCCAGAGCACTTAAAAACCCGCTTCAAACCAAATGACTTCAGAGCACTTAAAAACCCGCTTCCACCGAAATGAGCCCAGAGTACGTAAAAGCTCTGTTCCAACAAAATGTCCTCAGTACACATAAAAACCCCCTTCCAACGAAATGACTTCAGAGCACTTAAAAACCCCTTCCAACGAAATGACTCCAGAGGACTCTAAAACCCTCTTCCAACAAAATGACTCCAGGGTACTTAAAAGCCCAGTTCAACAAAATGTCCACAGTGCACTTAAAAACCCGCTTCCAACGAAATGACTCCCTAGCACTCAAAAACCCACTTCCCACGAAATGAGTCCAGAGTACTCAAAAATACCCTTCCAATGAAATGACTCCAGAGCACTTAAAAACCTGCTTCCAATGAAATGACTCCGGAGCACTTAAAAACCCACTTCCAACGAAATGAATCCATAGAACTCTAAAACCCGCTTCCAACGAAATGACTCTAGAGTACTTAAAAACCCGCTACCAACGAAATTACTCCAGAGCACTTGAAAACACAGTTCCAACAAAATGTCCTCAGTGCACATAAAAACCCGCTTCCAATGAAATGACTCCAGAGCACTCAAAAACCCGCTTCCAATGAAATGACTCCAGAGCACTTAAAAACCCGCTTCCAACGAAATGAGCCCAGAACACTTAAAAACCCAGTTCCACCGAAATATCCTCAGTGCACATAAAAAACCGCTTCCAAAAAAATGAACCCAGAGCACTTAAAATCCCGCTTCCAACGAAATGACCTCAGAGCACATAAAAACCCGCTTCAAAGGAAATGATTCCAGAGCACTCTAAAACCCGCCTCCAACCAAATGACTCCAGAGCACTTAAAAACCCGCTTCCAACGAAATGCCTCCAGAGCACTTAAAAACCCGCATCCAAAGAAATGACTCCAGAGCACTTAAAAACCCGCTTCCAAAGAATTGTCTCCAGAGCACTCTAAAACCCTCTTCAAACGAAATGATTCCAGAGAACTTAAAATATGCTTCCAACGAAATGACTCCAGAGCACTTAAAAACCCGTTTCCAACGAAATGACTCCAGAGCTCTTAAAATCCCAGTTCCAACGAAATGTCCTCAGTGCACATAAAAACCCGCTTCCAACGAAATGACTCCAGAGCACTTAAAAACCCACTTCCAACGAAATGACTCCAGAGCACTTAAAAACCCGTTTCCAACGAAATGACTCCAGAGCTCTTAAAAACCCAGTTCCAACGAAATGTCCTCAGTGCACATAAAAACCCGCTTCCAACGAAATGACTCCAGAGCACTTAAAAACCCACTTCCAACGAAATGACTCCAGAGCACTCTAAAACCCGCTCCCAACGAAATGACTCCAGAGTACTTAAAAGCCCAGTTCTACAAAATGTCCTCAGTGCACATAAAAACCCACTTCCAACGAAATGATTCCAGAGCACTTAAAAACGTTCTTCCAAAGAAAGGTCTCCACAGCACTCAAAAACCGCTTCCAATGAAATGACTCCAGAGCACTTAAAAACTCGCTTCCAAAGAAATGACTCCAGAGCACTTGAAAACCCGCTTCCAAAGAAATGACTTCAGAGCAATTACAAACCCGCTTCCAACGAAATGAGCCTAGAGCACTTAAAATCCCGCTTCCAACGAAATGAGCCCATAGCACGTAAAAGCTCAGTTCCAACAAAATGTCCTCAGTGAACATAAAAACCCTCTTCCAACGAAATGACTCCAGAGCACTTAAAAACGTGCTTCCAACGAAAGGACTCCACAGCACTTAAAAACCCGCTTTCAACGAAATGATCCCAGAGCACTTAAAAACCCGCTTCCAACGAAATGACTCCAGAGCACTTAAAAACTGGCTTCCAACGAAATGATTCCAGAGAACTTAAAAACGTGCCTCCAAAAAAGGACTCCACAGCAATTAAAAACCCGCTTCCAACGAAATGACTTCAGAGCACTTAAAAACCCGCTTCAAACGAAATGACTCCAGAGTTCTTAAAAACCTGCTTCCTACGAAACGAGCCCAGAGCACTTAAAAGCTCAGTTCCAACAAAATGTCCTCAGTGCACATAAAAACCCCCTTCCAACGAAATGACTCCAGAGCTCTTAAAAACCCGCTTCAAACGAAATGACTCCAGAGTTCTTAAAAACCCGCTTCCTACGAAATGACTCCATAGCACTCAAAAAACCACTTCCAAAAAAGGACTCCACAGCACTTAAAAACCCGCTTCCAACGAAATGATCCCAGAGCACTTAAAAATCCGCGTCCAACGAAATGACCTCAGAGCACATAAAAACCCGCTTCCAACGAAATGATTCCAGAGCACTTAAAAACACGCTTCCAACGAAATGAGCCCAGAGCACTTAAAAACCCACTTACAAAGAAATGAGCCCAGAGCACTTAAAAACCCAATTCCAATGAAATGTCCTCAGTGCACATAAAAACCCGGTTCAAACAAATTGATTCCAGAGCACTCTAAAACAAGCTTCCAACAAAATGACTCCAAAGCACTTAAAAACCTGCTTCCAACGAAATGACTCCAGAACACTTAAAAACCCGCTTCCAAGGAAAAGACTCCAGAGCACTCACAAATCTGCTTCTAAAGAAATGACTCCAGAGTACTTAAAAGCCCAGTTCCAACAAAATGTCCTCAGGGCACATAAACACCCCCTTCCAAAGAAATGACTCCAGAGCACTTAAAAACCCGCTTCCAACGAAAGGACTCCACAGCACTTAAAAATCTGCTTCCAACGAAATGATGCCAGAGCACTTAAAAACCCCCTTCCAACGAAATGACCGCAGAGCACATAAAAACCCGCTTTCAATGAAAGGACTCCAGAGCACTTAAAAACCCGCCTAAATCGAAATGATCCCAGAGCACTTAAAAACCTGCTTTCAAACGAAATGACTCAAGAGCACTCAAAAACTGCTTCCAATGAAATGACTCCAGAGCACTTAAAAACCCGCTTTCAAGAAAATGACTCCAGAGCACTCAAAAACATGCTTCCAATGAAATGACTCCAGAGTACTTAAAAACCTGCTTCCAACGAAATGACTCCAAAGCACTTAAAAACCCGCTTCCTAAGAAATGACTCCAGAGCACTTAAAAACGTGCTTCCAAAGAAAGTACTCCACAGCACTTAAAAACCTGCTTCCAACGAAATGACTCCATAGCACTCAAAAACCCACTTCCCACGAAATGAGTCCAGAGTACTCAAAAACTCCCTTCCAATGAAATGACTCCAGAGCACTTAAAAACCCGCTTCCAACGAAATGACTCCAGAGCACTTAAAAACCCGTTTCCAACGAAATGAATCCAGATCACTTAAAAATCCGCTTCCAAAGAAATGACGCCAGAGCATTAAAAACCCGCTTCCAACGAAATGACTTCAGAGCACTTAAAAACCCCTTCCAACGAAATGACTCCAGAGGACTCTAAAACCCTCTTCCAACGAAATGACTCCAGAGCACTTAAAAACGTGCTTCCAAAGAAAGGACTCCAGAACACTTAAAAACCCGCTACCAACGAAATGATCTAGGAGCACTTAAAATCCCGCTTCCAACGAAATAACCTCAGACCACATAAAATCCCACTTCCCACAAAATGACTCCAGAGCACTCAAAAACCTGCTTCCATGAAATGACTACAGAGCACTTAAAAACCCGCTTCCAACGAAATGACTCCAGAGAACTCTAAAACCCGATTCCAAAGAAATGACTCCAGAGCACTTAAAAACCCGCTTCCAACCAAATGACTCCAGAGCACTTAAAAACCCGCTTCCAATGAAATGACTCCAGAGCACTTAAAAACCCGCTTCCAACGAAATGATTCCAGAGCACTTAAAAAGGTGCTTCTAAAGAAAGGACTCCACAGCACTTAAAAACCCGCTTCCAATGAAATGATCCCAGAGCACTTAAAAACCTGCTTCCAACGAAATGATTCCAGAGCACTCTAAAACCCACTTCCAACGAAATGACTCCATAGCACTTAAAAACCGACTTCCAATGAAATGACTCCAGAGCACTCTAAAACCCGCTTCCAACGAAATGACTCCAGAGTACTTAAAAGCCCAGTTCAACAAAAGGTCCTCAGTGCATATAAGAACCCCCTTCCAACGAAATGATTCCATAGCACTTAAAAACGTGCTTCCAAAGAAAGGACTCCACAGCACTTAAAAAACCGCTTCCACCGAAATGATCGCAGATCACTTAAAAACCCGCTTCCAACGAAATGAGTCCAGAGAACTCTAAAACCAGCTTCCAACGAAATGAGTCCAGAGCACTTAAAAACCCGCTTCCAACGAAATGATCCAAGAGCACTTAAAAACCCGCTTTCAACGAAATGACTCAAGAAAACTCAAAAACTGCTTCCAACGAAATGACTTCAGAGCACTTAAAAACCCCTTCCAACGAAATGACTCCAGAGGACTCTAAAACCCTCTTCCAACAAAATGACTCCAGGGTACTTAAAAGCCCAGTTCAACAAAATGTCCACAGTGCACATAAAAACCCCCTTCCAACGAAATGACTCCAGAGCACTTAAAAAGGTACTTCCAAAGAAAGGACTCCAGAACACTTAAAAACCCGCTACCAACAAAATGATCTAGGAGCACTTAAAATCCCGCTTCCAACAAAATAACCTCAGACCACATAAAACCCCACTTCACACAAAATGACTCCAGAGCACTCAAAAACCTGCTTCCATGAAATGACTACAGAGCACTTAAAAACCCGATTCCAACGAAATGACTCCAGAGAACTCTAAAACCCGATTCCAAAGAAATGACACCAGAGCACTTAAAAACCCGCTTCCAACCAAATGACTCCAGAGCACTTAAAAACCCGCTTCCAACGAAATGATTCCAGAGCACTTAAAAAGGTGCTTCTAAAGAAAGGACTCCACAGCACTTAAAAACCCGCTTCCAACGAAATGATCCCAGAGCACTTAAAAACCTCCTTCCAACAAAATGATTCCAGAGCACTCTAAAACCCGCTTCCAACGAAATGACTCCAGAGCACTTAAAAACCGACTTCCAACGAAATGACTCCAGAGCACTCTAAAACCCACTTCCAACGAAATGACTCCAGAGTACTTAAAAGCCCAGTTCAACAAAAGGTCCTCAGTACATATAAGAACCCCCTTCCAACGAAATGATTCCATAGCACTTAAAAATGTGCTTCCAAAGACAGGACTCCACAGCACTTAAAAACCCGCTCCAACGAAATGACTCCAGAGCACTCAAAAACCACTTCCAATGAAATGACTCCAGAGCGCTTAAAAACCCGCTTTCAACGAAATGACTCCAGAGCACTTAAAAACCCGCTTCCAACGAAATGACTCCAGAGCACTTAAAAACCTGCTTCCAAAGAAATGACTCCAGAGCACTTAAAAATCCGTTTCCAACGAAATGAATCCAGATCACTTAAAAATCCGCTTCCAAAGAAATGACGCCAGAGCATTAAAAACCAGCTTCCAACGAAATGACTTCAGAGCACTTAAAAACCCCTTCCAACGAAATGACTCCAGAGAACTCTAAAACCCGCTTCCAACGAAATGACTCCAGAGTACTTAAAAGCCCAGTTCAACAAAATGTCCTCAGTGCATATAAGAACCCCCTTCCAACGAAATGATTCCATAGCACTTAAAAACGTGCTTCCAAAGAAAGGACTCCACAGCACTTAAAAACCCGCTCCAACGAAATGACTCCAGAGCACTCAAAAACCGCTTCCAATGAAATGACTCCAGAGCACTTAAAAACCCGCTTTCAAATAAATGACTCCAGAGCACTTAAAAACCCGCTTCCAACGAAATGACTCCAGAGCACTTAAAAACCTACTTCCAAAGAAATGACTCCAGAGCACTTAAAAACCCGCTTCCAACGAAATGACTTCAGAGCACTTAAAAACCCGCTTCCACCGAAATGAGCCCAGAGTACGTAAAAGCTCTGTTCCAACAAAATGTCCTCAGTGCACATAAAAACCCCCTTCCAACGAAATGACACCAGAGCACTTAAAAACGTGCTTCCAACGAAAGGACTCCACAGCACTTAAAAACCCTCTTCCTCCGAAATGATCGCAGATCACTTAAAAACCCGCTTCAAATGAAATGAGTCCAGAGAACTCTAAAACCAGCTTCCAAGGAAATGAGTCCAGAGCACTTAAAAACCCGCTTCCAACGAAATGATTCCAGAGCACTTAAAAACGTGCTTCCAAAAAAAGGACTCCACAGCACATAAAAACCCGCTTCCAACGAAATGATCACAGAGCACTTAAAAACCTGCTTTCAACGAAATGACTCAGGAGCACTCAAAAACTTCTTCCAATGAAATGACTCCAGAGCACTTAAAAACCCACTTTCAAGAAAATGACTCCAGAGCACTCAAAAACATGCTTCCAATGAAATGACTCCAGAGTACTTAAAAACCTGCTTCCAACGAAATGACTCCAAAGCACTTAAAAACGTGCTTCCAAAGAAAGGACTCCACAGCACTTAAAAACCCGCTTCCAACGAAATGACTCCATAGCACTCAAAAAACCACTTCCCACGAAATGAGTCCAGAGTACTCAAAAACACCCTTCCAATGAAATGACTCCAGAGCACTTAAAAACCCGCTTCCAATGAAATGACTCCAGAGCACTTAAAAACCCGTTTCCAACGAAATGAATCCAGATCACTTAAAAATCCGCTTCCAAAGAAATGACGCCAGAGCATTAAAAACCCGCTTCCAACGAAATGACTTCAGAGCACTTAAAAACCCCTTCCAACGAAATGACTCCAGAGAACTCTAAAACCCTCTTCCAACAAAATGACTCCAGGGTACTTAAAAGCCCAGTTCAACAAATTGTCCACAGTGCACATAAAAACCCCCTTCCAACGAAATGACTCCAGAGCACTTAAAAACGTGCTTCCAAAGAAAGGACTCCAGAACACTTAAAAACCCGCTACCAACGAAATGATCTAGGAGCACTTAAAATCCCGCTTCCAACGAAATAACCTCAGACCACATAAAATCCCACTTCCCACAAAATAACTCCAGAGCACTCAAAAACCTGCTTCCATGAAATGACTACAGAGCACTTAAAAACCCGCTTAAACGAAATGACTCAGAGAACTCTAAAACCCGATTCCAAAGAAATGACTCCAGAGCACTTAAAAACCCGCTTCCAACCAAATGACTCCAGAGCACTTAAAAACCCGCTTCCAATGAAATGACTCCAGACCACTTAAAAACCCGCTTCCAATGAAATGATTCCAGAGCACTTAAAAAGGTGCTTCTAAAGAAAGGACTCTACAGCACTTAAAAACCCGCTTCCAACGAAATGATCCCAGAGCACTTAAAAACCTGCTTCCATGAAATGACTACAGAGCACTCTAAAACCCGCTTCCAACGAAATGACTCCAGAGCACTTAAAAACCGACTTCCAACGAAATGACTCCAGAGCACTCTAAAACCCGCTTCCAACCAAATGACTCCAGAGTACTTAAAAGCCCAGTTCAACAAAAGGTCCTCAGTGAATATAAGAACCCCCTTCCAACGAAATGATTCCATAGCACTTAAAAACGTGCTTCCAAAGAAAGGACTCCACAGCACTTAAAAACCCGCTCCAACGAAATGACTCCAGAGCACTTAAAAACCCGATTCCAACGAAATGACTCCAGAGCACTTAAAAACCTGCTTCCAAAGAAATGACTCCAGAGCACTTAAAAACCCGTTTCCAACGAAATGAATCCAGATCACTTAAAAATCCGCTTCCAAAAAATGACGCCAGAGCATTAAAAACCAGCTTCCAACGAAATGACTTCAGAGCACTTAAAAACCCCTTCCAACGAAATGACTCCAGAGAACTCTAAAACCCGCTTCCAACGAAATGACTCCAGAGTACTTAAAAGCCCAGTTCAACAAAATGTCCTCAGTACATATAAGAACCCCCTTCCAACGAAATGATTCCATAGCACTTAAAAACGTGCTTCCAAAGAAAGGACTCCACAGCACTTAAAAACCCGCTCCAACGAAATGACTCCAGAGCACTCAAAAACCGCTTCCAATGAAATGACTCCAGAGCGCTTAAAAACCCGCTTTCAAAGAAATGACTCCAGAGCACTTAAAAACCCGCTTCCAACGAAATGACTCCAGAGCACTTAAAAACCTGCTTCCAAAGAAATGACTCCAGAGCACTTAAAAACCCGCTTCCAACGAAATGACTTCAGAGCACTTAAAAACCCGCTTCCACCGAAATGAGCCCAGAGTACGTAAAAGCTCTGTTCCAACAAAATGTCCTCAGTGCACATAAAAACCCCCTTCCAACGAAATGACACCAGAGCACTTAAAAACGTGCTTCCAACGAAAGGACTCCACAGCACTTAAAAACCCTCTTCCACCGAAATGATCGCAGATCACTTAAAAACCCGCTTCAAATGAAATGAGTCCAGAGAACTCTAAAACCAGCTTCCAAGGAAATGAGTCCAGAGCACTTAAAAACCCGCTTCCAACGAAATGATTCCAGAGCACTTAAAAACGTGCTTCCAAAAAAAGGACTCCACAGCACATAAAAACCCGCTTCCAACGAAATGATCACAGAGCACTTAAAAACCTGCTTTCAACGAAATGACTCAGGAGCACTCAAAAACTTCTTCCAATGAAATGACTCCAGAGCACTTAAAAACCCACTTTCAAGAAAATGACTCCAGAGCACTCAAAAACATGCTTCCAATGAAATGACTCCAGAGTACTTAAAAACCTGCTTCCAACGAAATGACTCCAAAGCACTTAAAAAGGTGCTTCCAAAGAAAGGACTCCACAGCACTTAAAAACCCGCTTCCAACGAAATGACACCATAGCACTCAAAAACCCACTTCCCACGAAATGAGTCCAGAGTACTCAAAAACACCCTTCCAATGAAATGACTCCAGAGCACTTAAAAACCCGCTTCCAACGAAATGAATCCAGATCACTTAAAAATCCGCTTCCAAAGAAATGACGCCAGAGCATTAAAAACCCGCTTCCAACGAAATGACTTCAGAGCACTTAAAAACCCCTTCCAACGAAATGACTCCAGAGAACTCTAAAACCCTCTTCCAACAAAATGACTCCAGGGTACTTAAAAGCCCAGTTCAACAAATTGTCCACAGTGCACATAAAAACACCCTTCCAACGAAATGACTCCAGAGCACTTAAAAACGTGCTTCCAAAGAAAGGACTCCAGAACACTTAAAAACCCGCTACCAACGAAATGATCTAGGAGCACTTAAAATCCCGCTTCCAACGAAATAACCTCAGACCACATAAAATCCCACTTCCCACAAAATAACTCCAGAGCACTCAAAAACCTGCTTCCATGAAATGACTACAGAGCACTTAAAAACCCGCTTCCAACGAAATGACTCCAGAGAACTCTAAAACCCGATTCCAAAGAAATGACTCCAGAGCACTTAAAAACCCGCTTCCAACCAAATGACTCCAGAGCACTTAAAAACCCGCTTCCAATGAAATGACTCCAGAGCACTTAAAAACACGCTTCCAATGAAATGATTCCAGAGCACTTAAAAAGGTGCTTCTAAAGAAAGGACTCTACAGCACTTAAAAACCCGCTTCCAACGAAATGATCCCAGAGCACTTAAAAACCTGCTTCCATGAAATGACTACAGAGCACTCTAAAACCCGCTTCCAACGAAATGACTCCAGAGCACTTAAAAACCGACTTCCAACGAAATGACTCCAGAGCACTCTAAAACCCGCTTCCAACCAAATGACTCCAGAGTACTTAAAAGCCCAGTTCAACAAAAGGTCCTCAGTGAATATAAGAACCCCCTTCCAACGAAATGATTCCATAGCACTTAAAAACGTGCTTCCAAAGAAAGGACTCCACAGCACTTAAAAACCCGCTCCAACGAAATGACTCCAGAGCACTCAAAAACCGCTTCCAATGAAATGACTCCAGAGCGCTTAAAAACCCGCTTTCAACGAAATGACTCCAGAGCACTTAAAAACCCGCTTCCAACGAAATGACTCCAGAGCACTTAAAAACCTGCTTCCAAAGAAATGACTCCAGAGCACTTAAAAACCCGTTTCCAACGAAATGAATCCAGATCACTTAAAAATCCGCTTCCAAAGAAATGACGCCAGAGCATTAAAAACCCGCTTCCAACGAAATGACTTCAGAGCACTTAAAAACCCCTTCCAACGAAATGACTCCAGAGAACTCTAAAACCCTCTTCCAACAAAATGACTCCAGGGTACTTAAAAGCCCAGTTCAACAAATTGTCCACAGTGCACATAAAAACCCCCTTCCAACGAAATGACTCCAGAGCACTTAAAAACGTGCTTCCAAAGAAAGGACTCCAGAACACTTAAAAACCCGCTACCAACGAAATGATCTAGGAGCACTTAAAATCCCGCTTCCAACGAAATAACCTCAGACCACATAAAATCCCACTTCCCACAAAATGACTCCAGAGCACTCAAAAACCTGCTTCCATGAAATGACTACAGAGCACTTAAAAACCCGCTTCCAACGAAATGACTCCAGAGAACTCTAAAACCCGATTCCAAAGAAATGACTCCAGAGCACTTAAAAACCCGCTTCCAACCAAATGACTCCAGAGCACTTAAAAACCCGCTTCCAATGAAATGACTCAGAGCACTTAAAAACCCGCCTAACGAAATGATTCCAGAGCACTTAAAAAGGTGCTTCTAAAGAAAGGACTCCACAGCACTTAAAAACCCGCTTCCAATGAAATGATCCCAGAGCACTTAAAAACCTGCTTCCAACGAAATGATTCCAGAGCACTCTAAAACCCGCTCAAACGAAATGACTCAGAGTACTTAAAAGCCCAGTTCAACAAAGTTCCTCAGTGCATATAAGAACCCCCTTCCAACGAAATGATTCCATAGCACTTAAAAACGTGCTTCCAAAGAAAGGACTCCACAGCACTTAAAAAACCGCTTCCACCGAAATGATCGCAGATCACTTAAAAACCCGCTTCCAACGAAATGAGTCCAGAGAACTCTAAAACCAGCTTCCAACGAAATGAGTCCAGAGCACTTAAAAACCCGCTTCCAACGAAATGATCCAAGAGCACTTAAAAACCCGCTTTCAACGAAATGACTCCCTAGCACTCAAAAACCCACTTCACACGAAATGAGTCCAGAGTACTCAAAAATACCCTTCCAATGAAATGACTCCAGAGCACTTAAAAACCTGCTTCCAATGAAATGACTACAGAGCACTTAAAAACCCACTTCCAACGAAATGAATCCATAGAACTCTAAAAACCGCTTTCAAAAACGAAATGACTCTAGAGTACTTAAAAACCCGCTACCTGTGAAATGACTCCAGAGCACTCAAAACCCGCTGCGAAATGAGCCCAGAGCACTCAAAACCCGCTTCCAGAAAATGAGCCCAGAGCACTTAAAAACCCAGTTCCACCGAAATGTCCTCAGTGCACATAAAAAACCGCTTCCAAAAACATGAACCCAGAGCACTTAAAAACCCGCTTCCAAAGAAATGACCTCAGAGCACATAAAAACCCGCTTCAAAGGAAATGATTCCAGAGCACTCTAAAACCCGCCTCCAACCAAATGACTCCAGAGCACTTAAAAACCCGCTTCCAACGAAATGACTCCAGAGCACTTAAAAACCCGCTTCCAAAGAAATGACTCCAGAGCACTTAAAAACCCGCTTCCAAAGAATTGTCTCCAGAGCACTCTAAAACCCTCTTCAAACGAAATGATTCCAGAGAACTTAAAATATGCTTCCAACGAAATGACTCCAGAGCACTTAAAAACCCGTTTCCAACGAAATGACTCCAGAGCTCTTAAAAACCCAGTTCCAACGAAATGTCCTCAGTGCACATAAAAACCCGCTTCCAACGAAATGACTCCAGAGCACTTAAAAACCCACTTCCAACGAAATGACTCCAGAGCACTCTAAAACCCGCTCCCAACGAAATGACTCCAGAGTACTTAAAAGCCCAGTTCAACAAAATGTCCTCAGTGCACATAAAAACCCACTTCCAACGAAATGATTCCAGAGCACTTAAAAACGTGCTTCCAAAGAAAGGACTCCACAGCACTTAAAAACCCGCGTCCAAAGAAATGATCCCAGAGCACTTAAATACCTGCTTCCAACGAAATGACTCCAGAGCACTCAAAAACCGCTTCCAATGAAATGACTCCAGAGCACTTAAAAACCCGCTTTCAACGAAATGACTCCAGAGCACTTAAAAACCCGCTTCCAACGAAATGACTCCAGAGGACTTAAAAACCCGCATCCAACGAAATGATCCAAGAGCACTTAAAAACCTGCTTTCAACGAAATGACTCAAGAAAACTCAAAAACTGCTTCCAATGAAATGACTACAGAGCACTTAAAAACCCGCTTTCAAGAAAATAACACCAGAGCACTCAAAAACATGCTTCCAATGAAATGACTCCAGAGTACTTAAAAACCTGCTTCCAACGAAATGACTCCAAAGCACTTAAAAACCCGCTTCCAAAGAAATGACTCCAGAGCACTTAAAAACGTGCTTCCAAAGAAAGGACTCCACAGCACTTAAAAACCCGCTTCCAACGAAATGACTCCCTAGCACTCAAAAACCCACTTCCCACGAAATGAGTCCAGAGTACTCAAAAATACCCTTCCAATGAAATGACTCCAGAGCACTTAAAAACCTGCTTCCAATGAAATGACTCCAGAGCACTTAAAAACCCACTTCCAACGAAATGAATCCATAGAACTCTAAAACCCGCTTCCAACGAAATGACTCTAGAGTACTTAAAAACCCGCTACAAACGAAATGACTCCAGAGCACTTGAAAACCCAGTTCCAACAAAATGTCCTCAGTGCACATAAAAACCCGCTTCCAATGAAATGACTCCAGAGCACTCAAAAACCCGCTTCCAATGAAATGACTCCAGAGCACTTAAAAACCCGCTTCCAACGAAATGAGCCCAGAGCACTTAAAAACCCAGTTCCACCGAAATGTCCTCAGTGCACATAAAAAACCGCTTCCAAAAAAATGAACCCAGAGCACTTAAAAACCCGCTTCCAACGAAATGACCTCAGAGCACCTAAAAACCCGCTTCAAAGGAAATGATTCCAGAGCACTCTAAAACCCGCCTCCAACCAAATGACTCCAGAGCACTTAAAAACCCGCCTAAATGAAATGACTCCAGAGCACTTAAAAACCCGCCCAATGAAATGACTCCAGAGCACTTAAAACCCCGCTTTCAAGAAAATAACTCCAGAGCACTCAAAAACCTGCTACCAACGAAATGACTCCAGAGCACTTGAAAACCCGCTTCCAACGAAATGACTTCAGAGCAATTACAAACCCGCTTCCAACGAAATGAGCCTAGAGCACTTAAAATCCCGCTTCCAGCTAAATGAGCCCAGAGCACGTAAAGCTCAGTTCAACAAAATGTCCTCAGTGAATATAAAAACCCTCTTCCAACGAAATGACTCCAGAGCACTTAAAAACGTGCTTCCAACGAAAGGACTCCACAGCACTTAAAAACCCGCTTCCAACGAAATGATCCCAGAGCACTTAAAAACCCGCTTTCAACGAAATGACTCCAGAGCACTTAAAAACCGGCTTCCAACGAAATGATTCCAGAGCACTTAAAAACGTGCCTCCAAAAAAGGACTCCACAGCACTTAAAAACCCGCTTCCAACGAAATGACTTCAGAGCACTTAAAAACCCGCTTCAAACGAAATGACTCCAGAGTTCTTAAAAACCTGCTTCCTACGAAACGAGCCCAGAGCACTTAAAAGCTCAGTTCCAACAAAATGTCCTCAGTGCACATAAAAACCCCCTTCCAACGAAATGATTCCAGAGCACTTAAAAACGTGCTTCCAAAGAAAGGACTCCACAGCACTTAAAAATCCGCTTCCAACGAAATGATCCCAGAGCACTTAAAAACCCGCTTCCAACGAAATGACTCCAGAGCACTCAAAAACCGCTTCCAATGAAATGACTCCAGAGCACTTAAAAACCCGCTTTCAATGAAATGACTCCAGAGCACTTACAAACCCGCTTCCAACGAAATGACTCCAGAGCACTTAAAAACCCGCTTCCAACGAAAAGACTTCAGAGCACTTAAAAACCCACTTAAAACGAAATGAGCACAGAGCACTTAAAAACCCTCTTCCAACGAAAAGAGCCCAGAGCACGTAAAGCTCAGTTCTAACAAAATGTCCTCAGTGCACATAAAAACCCCTTCCTACAAAATGACACCAGAGCACTTAAAAACGTTTTTCCAACGAAAGGAATCCACAGCACTTACAAACCTGCTTCCAACGAAATGATCCCAGAGCACTTAAAAACCCGCTTCCAACGAAATGACTCCAGAGCACATAAAAACCCGCTTCAAAGGAAATGATTCCAGAGCACTCTAAATCCCGCCTCCAACCAAATGACTTCAGAGCACTTAAAAACCCGCTTCCAACGAAATGACTCAGAGCACTTAAAAACCGCTTCCAAAATAAATGACTCCAGAGCACTTAAAAACCCGCTTCCAACGAATTGACTCCAGAGCACTCTAAAACCCGCTTCAAACGAAATGACTCCAGAGCACTTAAAAACCCGCTTCCAAGGAAAAGACTCCAGAGCACTCTAAAACCTGCTTCTAAAGAAATGACTCCAGAGTACTTAAAAGCCCAGTTCCAACAAAATGTCCTCAGGGCACATAAACACCCCCTTCCAAAGAAATGACTCCAGAGCACTTAAAAACCCGCTTCCAACGAAAGGACTCCACAGCACTTAAAAACCTGCTTCCAACGAAATGATGCCAGAGCACTTAAAAACCCGCTTCCAACGAAATGACCGCAGAGCACATAAAAACCCGCTTTCAATGAAAGGACTCCAGAGCACTTAAAAACCCGCTTCCAACGAAATGACTTCAGAGCACTTAAAAACCCGCTTCCACCGAAATGAGCCCAGAGTACGTAAAGCTCTGTTCCAACAAAATGTCCTCAGAGCACATAAAAACCCCCTTCCAACGAAATGACTCCAGAGCACTTAAAAACGTGCTTCCAATGAAAGGACTCCACAGCACTTAAAAACCCGCTTCCACCGAAATGATCCCAGATCACTTAAAAACCCGCTTCCAACGAAATGACTCCAGAGAACTCTAAAACCAGCTTCCAACGAAATGAGTCCAGAGCACTTAAAAACCCGCTTCCAACGATATGATTCCAGAGTACTTAAAAACCCGCTTCCAAAGAAATGACTCCAGAGCAATTACAAACCCGCTTCCAACGAAATGAGCCTAGAGCACTTAAAATCCCACTTCCAACGAAATGAGCCCAGAGCACGTAAAAGCTCAGTTCCAACAAAATGTCCTCAGTGAACATAAAAACCCTCTTCCAACGAAATGACTCCAGAGCACTTAAAAACGTGCTTCCAACGAAAGGACTCCACAGCACTTAAAAACCCGCTTCCAACGAAATGATCCCAGAGCACTTAAAAACCTGCTTCCAACGAAATGACCTTAGAGCTCATAAAAACCCGCTTCCAACGAAATGATTCCAGAGCACTCTAAAACCCGCTTCGAACATAATGACTACAGAGCAATTAAAAACCCACTTCCAACGAAATGACTCCAGAGAACTCTAAAACCCGCTCTAAACTAAATGACTCCAGAGTACTTAAAAGCCCAGTTCAACAAAATGTCCTCAGTGCACATAAAAACCCCCTTCCAACGAAATGATTCCAGAGCACTTAAAAACGTGCTTCCAAAGAAAGGACTCCACAGCACTTAAAAATCCGCTTCCAACGAAATGATCCCAGAGCACTTAAAAACCCGCTTCCAACGAAATGACTCCAGAGCACTCAAAAACCGCTTCCAATGAAATGACTCCAGAGCACTTAAAAACCCGCTTTCAATGAAATGACTCCAGAGCACTTACAAACCCGCTTCCAACGAAATGACTCCAGAGCACTTAAAAACCCGCTTCCAATGAAAAGAGCCCAGAGCACGTAAAAGCTCAGTTCTAACAAAATGTCCTCAGTGCACATAAAAACCCCCTTCCTACAAAATGACACCAGAGCACTTAAAAACGTGCTTCCAACGAAAGGAATCCACAGCACTTACAAACCTGCTTCCAACGAAATGATCCCAGAGCACTTAAAAACCCGCTTCCAATGAAATGACTCCAGAGCACTTAAAAACGTGCCTCCAAAGAAAGGACTCCACAGCATTTAAAAACCCGCTTCCAAAGAAATGATTCCAGAGCACTTAAAAACCCGCTTCAAACGAAATGACTCCAGATTTCTTAAAAACCCGCTTCCTACTAAATGACTCCATAGCACTCAAAAAACCGATTCCAAAAAAGGACTCCACAGCACTTAAAAACCCGCTTCCAAAGAAATGATTCCAGAGCACTTAAAAACCCGCTTCCAACGAAATGACTTCAGAGCACTTAAAAACCCGCTTCAAACGAAATGAATCCAGAGTTCTTAAAAACCCGCTTCCTACGAAACGAGCCCAGAGCACTTAAAAGCTCAGTTCCAACAAAATGTCCTCAGTGCACATAAAAACCCCCTTCCAACGAAATGACTCCAGAGCTCTTAAATACCCGCTTCAAAAGAAATGACTTCAGAGCACTTAAAAACCCGCTACCAACGAAATGACTCCAGAGCACTTAAAAACCCAGTTCCAACGAAATGTCCTCAGTGCACATAAAAACCCGCTTCCAACGAAATGAGCCCAGAGCACTTAAAAACCCGCTTCCAACGAAATGAGCCCAGAGCACTTAAAAACCCAGTTCCACCGAAATGTCCTCAGTGCACATAAAAAACCGCTTCCAAAAAAATGAACCCAGAGCACTTAAAAACCTGCTTCCAACGAAATGACCTCAGAGCACATAAAAACCCGCTTCAAAGGAAATGATTCCAGAGCACTCTAAAACCCGCCTCCAACCAAATGACTTCAGAGCACTTAAAAACCCGCTTCCAACGAAATGACTCCAGAGCACTCTAAAACCGGCTTCCAACGAAATGACTCAGGAGTACTTAAAAGCCCAGTTCAACAAAATGTCCTCAGTGAACATAAAAACCCACTTCCAACGAAATGATTCCAGAGCACTTAAAAACGTGCTTCCAAAGAAAGGACTCCACAGCACTTAAAAAACCGCTTCCAACGAAATGACTCCAGAACACTTAAAAACCCGCTTCCAAAGAAATGACTCCAGAGCACTTGAAAACACGCTTCCAACAAAATGACTTCAGAGCAATTACAAACCCGCTTCCAACGAATTGAGCCCAGAGCACGTAAAAGCTCAGTTCCAACAAAATGTCCTCAGTGAACATAAAAACCCTCTTCCAACGAAATGACTCCAGAGCACTTAAAAACGTGCTTCCAACAAAAGGACTCCACAGCACTTAAAAACCCGCTTCCAACGAAATGATCCCAGAGCACTTAAAAACCCGCTTATAACGAAATGATTCTAGAGCACTTAAAAACGTGCTTCTAAAGAAAGGACTCCACAGCACTTAAAAAACCGCTTCCAAAGAAATGATCCCAGAACACTTAAAAACCTGCTTCCAACGAAATGACCTTAGAGCACATAAAAACCCGCTTCCAACGAAATGATTCCAGAGTACTCTAAAACCCGCTTCGAAGGAAATGACTCCAGAGCACTTAAAAACCCACTTCCAAAGAAATGACTCCAGAGAACTCTAAAACCCGATTCCAAAGAAATGACTCCAGAGTACTTAAAATCCCAGTTCAACAAAATGTCCTCAGTGCACATAAAAACCCCCTGCCAACGAAATGATTCCAGAGCACTTAAAAACGTGCTTCCAAAGAAAGGACTCCACAGCACTTAAAAACCTGCTTCCAACGAAATGATCCCAGAGCACTTAAAAACCCGCTTCAAACGAAATGATTCCAGAGAACTCAAAAAATGCTTCCAATGAAATGACTCCAGAGCACTTAAAAACCCGCTTTCAATGAAATGACTCCAGAGCACTTACAAACCCGCTTCCAACGAAATGACTCCAGAGCACTTAAAAACCCGCTTCCAACGAAATGACTCCAGAGCACTTAAAAACACGCTTTCAAAGAAATGACTCCAGAGCACTTAAAAACCCGCTTCCAACGAATTGACTCCAGAGCACTCTAAAACCCGCTTCAAACGAAATGACTCCAGAGAACTTAAAATATGCTTCCAACGAAATGACTCCAGAGCACTTAAAAACCCGCTTCCAACGAAATGACTCCAGAGCACTTAAAAACACGCTTCCATCGAAATGATTCTAGAGCACTTAAAAAACCAGTTCCAACGAAATGTCCTCAGTGCACATAAAAACCCGCTTCCAACGAAATGACTCCAGAGCACTTAAAAACCCACTTCAAACGAAATGACTCCAGAGCACTCTAAAACCTGCTTCCAACGAAATGACTCCAGAGCACTTAAAAGTCCAGTTCAACAAAATGTCCTCAGTGCACATAAAAACATCTTCCAACGAAATGATTCCAGAGCACTTAAAAACGTGCTTCCAAAGAAAGGACTCCACAGCACTTAAAAACCCACTTTCAACGAAATGATCCCAGAGCACTTAAAAACCTGCTTCCAACGAAATGACTCCAGAGCACTCAAAAACCGCTTCCAATGAAATGACTCCAGAGCACTTAAAAACCCGCTTTCAACTAAATGACTCCAGAGCACTTAAAAACCCGCTTCCAACGAAATGACTCCAGAGCACTTAAAAACCCGCTTCCAAATAAATGACTCCAGAGCACTTGAAAACCCGCTTCCAACGAAATGATTCCAGAGCACTTAAAAAGTTCTTCTAAAGAAAGGACTCCACAGCACTTAAAAACCCGCTTCCAAACAAATGATCCCGAGCACTTAAAAACCTGCTACCAACGAAATAACCTTAGAGCACATAAAAACCCGCTTCCAACGAAATGACTCCAGAGCACTTAAAAACGTGCTTCCAACGAAAGGACTCCACAGCACTTAAAAACCCTCTTCCAACGAAATGATCCCAGAGCACTTAAAAACCCGCTTCCAACGAAATGATTCCAGAGCACTTAAAAAAGTGTTTCTAAAGAAAGGACTCCACAGCACTTAAAAACCCGCTTCCAAAGAAATGATCCCAGAGTACTTAAAAACCTGCTTCCAACGAAATGACCTTAGAGCACATAAAAACCCGCTTCCAACGAAATGATAACAGAGCACTCTAAAACCCGCTTCGAACAAAATGACTCCAGAGCACTTAACAACCCACTTCCAACGAAATGACTCCAGAGAACACTAAAACCCGCTTCCAACGAAATGACTCCAGAGTACTTAAAAGCCCAGTTCAACAAAATGTCCTCAGTGCACATAAAAACCCCCTTCCAACGAAATGATTCCAGATCACTTAAAAACGTGCTTCCAAAGAAAGGACTCCACAGCACTTAAAAACCCGCTTCCAACGAAATGATCCCAGAGCACTAAAAACCCGCTTCCAACGAAATGACTCCAGAGCACTCAAAAACCGCTTCCAATGAAATGACTCCAGAGCACTTAAAAACCCGCTTTCAATGAAATGACTCCAGAGCACTTACAAACCCGCTTCCAACAAAATGACTTCAAAGCACTTAAAAACCACTTCCAACGAAATGAGCCCAGAGCACTTAAAAACCCTCTTCCAACGAAAAGAGTCCAGAGCACGTAAAAGCTCAGTTCCAAGAAAATGTACTCAGTGCACATAAAAACCCCCTTCCAACAAAATGACACCAGAGCACTTAAAAATGTGCTTCCAACGAAAGTACTCCACAGCACTTTAAAACCCGCTTCCAACGAAATGATCCCAGAGCACTTAAAAACCCGCTTCCAACGAAATGGCTCCAGAGCACTTAAAAACCCTCTTCCAACGAAATGATTCCAGAGCACTTAAAAACGTGCTTCCAAAGAAAGGACTCCAAAGCACTTAAAAACCCGCTTCCAAAGAAATGATTCCAGAGCACTTAAAAACCCGCTTCCAACGAAATGACTTCAGAGCACTTAAAAACCCGCTTCAAACGAAATGACTCCAGAGTTCTTAAAAACCCGCTTCCAAAGAAATGGCTCCAGAGCACTTAAAAACCCTCTTCCAACGAAATGATTCCAGAGCACTTAAAAACGTGCTTCCAACTAAAGGAATCCACAGCACTTACAAACCCGCTTCCAAAGAAATGATTCCAGAGCACTTAAAACCCGCTTCCAACGAAATGACTTCACAGCACTTAAAACCCGCTTCAAAGCGAAATGACTCCAGAGTTCTTAAAAACCAGCTTCCTACGAATGGAGCCCAGAGCACTTAAAAGCTCAGTTCCAACAAAATGTCCTCAGTGCACATAAAAACCCCTTCCAACGAAATGACTCCAGAGCACTTAAAAACCCTTCAAACGAAATGACTCAGAGTTCTTAAAACCTGCTTCCTCTGAAATGACTCCATAGCACTCAAAAACCGCTTCCAAAAAAGGACTCACAGCACTTAAAAACCCGCTTCCAACGAAATGATCCCAGAGCACTTAAAAATCCGCTTCAACGAAATGACCTCAGAGCACATAAAAACCCGCTTCAAAGAAATGATTCCAGAGCACTTAAAAACAGGCTTCCAACGAAATGAGCCCAGAGCACTTAAAAACCCGCTTACAAAGAAATGAGCCCAGAGCACTTAAAAACCCAATTCCAATGAAATGTCCTCAGTGCACATAAAAATCCGGTTCAAATGAAATGATTCCAGAGCACTCTAAAACAAGCTTCCAACAAAATGACTCCAGAACACTTAAAAACCCGCTTCCAAGGAAAAGACTCCAGAGCACTCTAAAACCTGCTTCTAAAGAAATGACTCCAGAGTACTTAAAAGCCCAGTTCCAACAAAATGTCCTCAGTGCATATAAACACCCCCTTCCAAAGAAATGACTCCAGAGCACTTAAAAACCCGCTTCCAACGAAAGGACTCCACAGCACTTAAAAACCAGCTTTCAACGAAAGGACTCCAGAGCACTTAAAAACCCGCTTCCAACAAAATGACTGCAGAGCACTTAAAAACCTGCTTCCGAAGAAATGACTCCAGAGCACTTAAAAACCCGCTTCCAACGAAATGACTTCAGAGCACTTAAAAACCCGCTTCCACCGAAATGAGCCCAGAGCACTTAAAAGCTCAGTTCCAACAAAATGTCCTCAGTGCACATAAAAACCCCCTTCCAACGAAATGACTCCAGAGCACTTAAAAACCCGCTTCAAACGAAATGACTTAAGAGCACTTAAAAACCCCCTTCCAACGAAATGACTCCAGAGCACTCAAAAACCCACTTCCCACGAAATGAGTCCAGAGTACTCAAAAACACACTTCCAATGAAATGACTCCAGAGCACTTAAAAACCTGCTTCCAACGATATGACTCCAGAGCACTTAAAAACCCACTTCCAACGAAATGAATCCAGAGAACTCTAAAACCCGCTTCCAACAAAATGACTCTAGAGCACTTAAAAACCCGCTACCAACGAAATGACTCCAGAACACTTAAAAACCCAGTTCCAACGAAATGTCCTCAGTGCACATAAAAACCTGCTTCCAATGAAATGACTCCAGAGCACTTAAAAACCCGCTTCCAACGAAATGATCCCAGAGCACTTAAAAACCCAGTTCCACCGAAATGTCCTCAGTGCACATAAAAAACCGCTTCCAAAAAAATGAACCCAGAGCACTTAAAAACCCGCTTCCAACGAAATGACCTCAGAGCACATAAAAACACGCTTCAAAGGAAATGATTCCAGAGCACTCTAAAACCCGCCTCCAACCAAATGACTCCAGAGCACTTAAAAACCCGCTTCCAACGAAATGACTCCAGAGCACTTAAAAACCCGCTACCAAAGAAATGACTCCAGAGCACTTAAAAACCCGCTTCCAAAGAACTGACTCCAGAGCACTCTAAAACCCGCTTCAAACGAAATGACTCAAGAGCACTTAAAAACCCGCTTCCAATGAAATGACTCCAGAGCACTTAAAAACACGCTTCCATCGAAATGACTCCAGAGTACTTAAAAACCCAGTTCCAACGAAATGTCCTCAGTGCACATAAAAACCCGCTTCCAACGAAATGATCCAAGAGCACTTAAAAACCTGCTTCCAACGAAATGACTCCAGAGCACTTAAAAACCCACTTCCCACGAAATGAGTCCA
Source organism: Meriones psammophilus (assembly GCA_036365155.1). Classification (NCBI taxonomy): domain Eukaryota; kingdom Metazoa; phylum Chordata; class Mammalia; order Rodentia; family Muridae; genus Meriones; species Meriones psammophilus. The sequence goes on from JAEOAE010001316.1 coordinate 53,734, forward strand.
GAGTACTCAAAAACACACTTCCAATGAAATGACTCCAGAGCACTTAAAAACCTGCTTCCAACGATATGACTCCAGAGCACTTAAAAACCCACTTCCAACGAAATGAATCCAGAGAACTCTAAAACCCGCTTCCAACGAAATGACTCTAGAGCACTTAAAAACCCGCTACCAACGAAATGACTCCAGAACACTTAAAAACCCAGTTCCAACGAAATGTCCTCAGTGCACATAAAAACCTGCTTCCAATGAAATGACTCCAGAGCACTTAAAAACCCGCTTCCAACGAAATGAGCCCAGAGCACTTAAAAACCCGCTTCCAACGAAATGATCCCAGAGCACTTAAAAACCCAGTTCCACCGAAATGTCCTCAGTGCACATAAAAAACCGCTTCCAAAAAAATGAACCCAGAGCACTTAAAAACCCGCTTCCAACTAAAATGACCTCAGAGCACATAAAACACGCTTCAAAGGAAATGATTCCAGAGCACTCTAAAACCCGCCTCCAACCAAATGACTCCAGAGCACTTAAAAACCCGCTTCCAACGAAATGACTCCAGAGCACTTAAAAACCCGCTACCAAAGAAATGACTCCAGAGCACTTAAAAACCCGCTTCCAAAGAACTGACTCCAGAGTACTCTAAAACCCGCTTCAAACGAAATGACTCAAGAGCACTTAAAAACCCGCTTCCAATGAAATGACTCCAGAGCACTTAAAAACACGCTTCCATCGAAATGACTCCAGAGTACTTAAAAACCCAGTTCCAACGAAATGTCCTCAGTGCACATAAAAACCCGCTTCCAACGAAATGATCCAAGAGCACTTAAAAACCTGCTTCCAACGAAATGACTCCAGAGCACTTAAAAACCGCTTCCAATGAAATGACTCCAGAGCAGTTAAAAACCCGCTTTCAACTAAATGACTCCAGAGCACTTAAAAACCCGCTTCCAACGAAATGACTCCAGAGCACTTAAAAACCCGCTTCCAAAGAAATGGCTCCAGAGCACTTGAAAACCCGCTTCCAACGAAAGGACTCCACAGCACTTAAAAACCCGCTTCCAACGAAATGATCCCAGAGCACTTAAAAACCTGCCTCCAACGAAATGATTCCAGAGCATTTAAAAACGTGCTTCTAAAGAAAGGATTCCAAGGCACTTAAAAACCCGCTTCCAACGAAATGATCCCAGAGCACTTAAAAACCTGCTTCCAACGAAATGACCTTAGAGCACTTAAAAACCCACTTCCAACGAAATGACTCCAGAGAACTCTAAAACCCGCTTCCAACGAAATGACTCCAGAGTACTTAAAAGCCCAGTTCAACAAAATGTCCTCAGTGCACATAAAAACCCCCTTCCAACGAAATGATTCCAGAGCACTTAAAAACGTGCTTCCAAAGAAAGGACTCCACAGCACTTAAAAACCCGCTTCCAACGAAATGAATCCAGAGCACTCAAAAACCGCTTCCAATGAAATGACTCCAGAGCACTGAAAAACCCGCTTTCAATGAAATGACTCCAGAGGACTTACAAACCCGCTTCCAACGAAATGACTCCAGAGCACTTAAAAACACGCTTCCAACGAAATGAGCCCAGAGCACTTAAAAACCCAATTCCAATGAAATGTCCTCAGTGCACATAAAAACCCGGTTCAAACGAAATGATTCCAGAGCACTCTAAAACCAGCTTCCAACAAAATGATTCCAGAGCACTTAAAAACCTGCTTCCAACGAAATGTCTCCAGAACACTTAAAAACCCGCTTCCAAGGAAAAGACTCCAGAGCACTCTAAAACCTGCTTCTAAAGAAATGACTCCAGAGTACTTAAAAGCCCAGTTCCAACAAAATGTCCTCAGTGCACATAAACAACCCCTTCCAAAGAAATGACTCCAGAGTACTTAAAAACCCGCTTCCAACGAAAGGACTCCACAGCACTTAAAAACCCGCTTCCAACGAAATGATCCCAGAGCACTTAAAAACCCGCTTCCAACGAAATGACCGCAGAGTACATAAAAACCCGCTTTCAACGAAAGAACTCCAGAGCACTCAAAAACCTGCTTCCAACAAAATGACTCCAGAGCACTTAAAGACCCGCTTCCAAAGAAATGACTCCAGAGCACTTAAAAACCCGCTTCCAACGAAATGACTCCAGATCACTCAAAAACCCGCTTCCAATGACATGACTCCAGAGCACTTAAAAACCCGCTTCAAACAAAATGACTCCAGAGCACTTAAAAACCCGCTTCCAAAGAAATGACTCCAGAGCACTTAAAAACCTGATTCACACATAATGACGTCAGAGCACATAAAAACCTGCTTCCAATGAAATGACTCCAGAGCACTCAAAAACCCGCTTCCAATGAAATGACTCCAGAGTACTCAAAAACACCCTTCGAATGAAATGACTCCAGAGCACTGAAAAACCGCTTCCAATGAAATGACTCCAGAGCACTTAAAAACCTGCTTTCAACGAAAAGACTCCAGAGCACTTTAAAACCCCCTTCCAACGAAATGACTCCAGAGACTTATAAACCCGCTTTCAACGAAATGACCTCAGAACACATAAAATCCCGCTTCCCACAAAATGACTCCAGAGCACTCAAAAACCTACTTCCATGAAATGACTACAGAGCACTTAAAAACCCGCTTCCAACGAAATGACTCCAGAGAACTCTAAAACCCGATTCCAAAGAAATGACTCCAGAGCACTTAAAACCCCCTTCCAACGAAATGACTCCAGAGTACTAAAAAGCCCAATTCCAACAAAATATCTTCAGTGCACATAAAAACCCCCTTCCAAAGGAAATGATTCCAGAGCTCTTAAAAACGTGCTTCCAAAGAAAGGACTCCACAGCACTTAAAAACCTGCTTCCAATGAAATGATCCCAGAGCACTTAAAACCCCGCTTCCAACAAAATGACTTCAGAGCAGTTAAAAACCCGCTTCCACCGCAATGACTGCAGAGCACTTATAAACGCGCTACCAACGAAATGACTCTAGAGCACTTAAAAACCCGCTTCCAATGAAATGACTCCAGAGCACTTAAAAACCCGCTTCCAACGAAATGATCCCAGAGCACTTAAAAACCTGCTTACAAAGAAATGACCTTAGAGCACATAAAAATCCGCTTCCAACGAAATGATTCCAGAGCATTCTAAAACCCGCTTCGAACGAAATGACTCCAGAGCACTTAAAAACCCACTTCCAACGAAATGATTCCAGAGAACTCTAAAACCGCTTCCGGATTGAAATGACTCCAGAGTACTTAAAAGCCCAGTTCAACAAAATGTCCTCAGTGCACATAAAAACCCCCTTCCAACGAAATGATTCCAGAGCACTTAAAAACGTGCTTCCAAAGAAAGGACTCCACAGCACTTAAAAACCCGCTTCCAACGAAATGATCCCAGAGCACTTAAAAACCCGCTTCCAACGAAATGACTCCAGAGCACTCAAAAACCGCTTCCAATGAAATGACTCCAGAGCACTGAAAAACCCGCTTTCAATGAAATGACTCCAGAGGACTTACAAACCCGCTTCCAACGAAATGACTCCAGAGCACTTAAAAACCCGCTTCCAACGAAATGATTCCAGAGCACTTAAAAACACGCTTCCAACGAAATGAGCCCAGAGCACTTAAAAACCCGCTTACAAAGAAATGAGCCCAGAGCACTTAAAAACCCAATTCCAATGAAATGTCCTCAGTGCACATAAAAACCCCGTTCAAACGAAATGATTCCAGAGCACTCTAAAACAAGCTTCCAACAAAATGATTCCAGAGCACTTAAAAACCTGCTTCCAACGAAATGTCTCCAGAACACTTAGAAACCCGCTTCCAAGGAAAAGACTCCAGAGCACTCTAAAACGTGCTTCTAAAGAAATGACTCCAGAGTACTTAAAAGCCCAGTTCCAACAAAATGTCCTCAGTGCACATAAATACCCCCTTCCAAAGAAATGACTCCAGAGCACTTAAAAACCCGCTTCCAACGAAAGGACTCCACAGCACTTAAAAACCCGCTTCCAACGAAATGATCCGAGAGCACTTAAAAACCCGCTTCCAACGAAATGACCGCAGAGCACATAAAAACTCGCTTTCAACGAAAGGACTCCAGAGCACTCAAAAACCCGCTTCCAATGAAATGACTCCAGAGCACTTAAAAATCTGCTTCCAAGGATATGACTCCAGAGCACTTAAAAACACGCTTCCAACAAAATGACTCCAGAGGACTTAAAGATCCGCTTCCAAAGAAATGACTCAGAGCACTTAAAAACCGCTTCCAGCGAAATGACTCCAGATCACTCATAAACCCTCTTCCAACGAAATGATTCAGAGCACTTAAAAACGTGCTTCCAAAGAAAGAACTCAAAGCACTTAAAAACCGCTTCCAAAGAAATGATTCCAGAGCACTTAAAAACCCGCTTCCAATGAAATGACTTCAGAGCACTTAAAAACCCGCTTCAAACGAAATGACTCCAGAGTTCTTAAAAACCCGCTTCCAACGAAATGGTTCCAGAGCACTTAAAAACCCTCTTCCAACGAAATGATTCCAGAGCACTTAAAAACGTGCTTCCAACGAAAGGAATCCACAGCACTTACAAACCTGCTTCCAACGAAATGATCCCAGAGCACTTAAAAACCCGCTTCCAACGAAATGACTCCAGAGCACATAAAAACCCGCTTCAAAGGAAATGATTCCAGAGCACTCTAAATCCCGCCTCCAACCAAATGACTTCAGAGCACTTAAAAACCCGCTTCCAACGAAATGACTCCAGAGCACTTAAAAACCCGCTTCCAAATAAATGACTCCAGAGCACTTAAAAACCCGCTTCCAACGATTGACTCCAGAGCACTCTAAAACCCGCTTCAAACGAAATGACTCCAGAGCACTTAAAACCCTTTCAAGGAAAAGACTCAGAGCACTCTAAAACCTGCTTCTAAAGAAATGACTCCAGAGTACTTAAAAGCCCAGTTCAACAAAATGTCCTCAGGGCACATAAACACCCCTTCCAAAGAAATGACTCCAGAGCACTTAAAAACCGCTTCAACGAAAGGACTCCACAGCACTTAAAACCTGCTTCCAACGAAATGATGCCAGAGCACTTAAAAACCCGCTTCCAACGAAATGATCGTGAGAGCACATAAAAACCCGCTTTCAATGAAAGGACTCAGAGCACTTAAAAACCCGCTTCCAAGCGAAATGACTTCAGAGCACTTAAAACCCGCTTCCACGAAATGAGCCCAGAGTACGTAAAGCTCTGTTCCAACAAAATGTCCTCAGAGCACATAAAACCCCCTTCAACGAAATGACTCCAGAGCACTTAAAAACGTGCTTCCAATGAAAGGACTCCACAGCACTTAAAAACCGCTTCCACGAAATGATCCCAGATCACTTAAAAACCCGCTTCCAACGAAATGACTCCAGAGAACTCTAAAACCAGCTTCCAACGAAATGAGTCCAGAGCACTTAAAAACCCGCTTCCAACGATATGATTCCAGAGTACTTAAAAACCCGCTTCCAAAGAAATGACTCCAGAGCAATTTAAACCCGCTTCCAACGAAATGAGCCTAGAGCACTTAAAATCCCACTTCCAACGAAATGAGCCCAGAGCACGTTAAAAAGCTCAGTTCAACAAAATGTCCTCAGTGAACATAAAAACCCTCTTCCAACGAAATGACTCCAGAGCACTTAAAAACGTGCTTCCAACGAAAGGACTCCACAGCACTTAAAAACCCGCTTCCAACGAAATGATCCCAGAGCACTTAAAAACCTGCTTCCAACGAAATGACCTTAGAGCTCATAAAAACCCGCTTCCAACGAAATGATTCCAGAGCACTCTAAAACCCGCTTCGAACATAATGACTACAGAGCAATTAAAAACCCACTTCCAACGAAATGACTCCAGAGAACTCTAAAACCCGCTTCCAACGAAATGACTCCAGAGTACTTAAAAGCCCAGTTCAACAAAATGTCCTCAGTGCACATAAAAACCCCCTTCCAACGAAATGATTCCAGAGCACTTAAAAACGTGCTTCCAAAGAAAGGAATCCACAGCACTTAAAAATCCGCTTCCAACGAAATGATCCCAGAGCACTTAAAAACCCGCTTCCAATGAAATGACTCCAGAGCACTCAAAAACCGCTTCCAATGAAATGACTCCAGAGCACTTAAAAACCCGCTTTCAATGAAATGACTCCAGAGCACTTACAAACCCGCTTCCAACGAAATGACTCCAGAGCACTTAAAAACCCGCTTCCAATGAAAAGAGCCCAGAGCACGTAAAAGCTCAGTTCTAACAAAATGTCCTCAGTGCACATAAAAACCCCCTTCCTACAAAATGACACCAGAGCACTTAAAAACGTGCTTCCAACGAAAGGAATCCACAGCACTTACAAACCTGCTTCCAACGAAATGATCCCAGAGCACTTAAAAACCCGCTTCCAATGAAATGACTCCAGAGCACTTAAAAACGTGCCTCCAAAGAAAGGACTCCACAGCATTTAAAAACCCGCTTCCAAAGAAATGATTCCAGAGCACTTAAAAACCCGCTTCAAACGAAATGACTCAGATTTCTTAAAAACCGCTTCCTACTAAATGACTCCATAGCACTCAAAAACCGATTCAAAAAGGACTCCACAGCACTTAAAAACCCGCTTCCAAAGAAATGATTCCAGAGCACTTAAAAACCCGCTTCCAACGAAATGACTTCAGAGCACTTAAAAACCCGCTTCAAACGAAATGAATCCAGAGTTCTTAAAACCCGCTTCCTACTTAAACGAGCCCAGAGCACTTAAAAGCTCAGTTCCAACAAAATGTCCTCAGTGCACATAAAAACCCCCTTCCAACGAAATGACTCCAGAGCTCTTAAATACCCGCTTCAAAAGAAATGACTTCAGAGCACTTAAAAACCCGCTACCAACGAAATGACTCCAGAGCACTTAAAAACCCAGTTCCAACGAAATGTCCTCAGTGCACATAAAAACCCGCTTCCAACGAAATGAGCCCAGAGCACTTAAAAACCCGCTTCCAACGAAATGAGCCCAGAGCACTTAAAAACCCAGTTCCACCGAAATGTCCTCAGTGCACATAAAAAACCGCTTCCAAAAAAATGAACCCAGAGCACTTAAAAACCTGCTTCCAACGAAATGACCTCAGAGCACATAAAAACCCGCTTCAAAGGAAATGATTCCAGAGCACTCTAAAACCCGCCTCCAACCAAATGACTTCAGAGCACTTAAAAACCCGCTTCCAACGAAATGACTCCAGAGCACTCTAAAACCGGCTTCCAACGAAATGACTCAGGAGTACTTAAAAGCCCAGTTCAACAAAATGTCCTCAGTGAACATAAAAACCCACTTCCAACGAAATGATTCCAGAGCACTTAAAAACGTGCTTCCAAAGAAAGGACTCCACAGCACTTAAAAAACCGCTTCCAACGAAATGACTCCAGAACACTTAAAAACCCGCTTCCAAAGAAATGACTCCAGAGCACTTGAAAACACGCTTCCAACAAAATGACTTCAGAGCAATTACAAACCCGCTTCCAACGAATTGAGCCCAGAGCACGTAAAAGCTCAGTTCCAACAAAATGTCCTCAGTGAACATAAAAACCCTCTTCCAACGAAATGACTCCAGAGCACTTAAAAACGTGCTTCCAACAAAAGGACTCCACAGCACTTAAAAACCCGCTTCCAACGAAATGATCCCAGAGCACTTAAAAACCCGCTTCGAACGAAATGATTCTAGAGCACTTAAAAACGTGCTTCTAAAGAAAGGACTCCACAGCACTTAAAAACCCGCTTCCAACGAAATGATCCCAGAACACTTAAAAACCTGCTTCCAACGAAATGACCTTAGAGCACATAAAAACCCGCTTCCAACGAAATGATTCCAGAGTACTCTAAAACCCGCTTCGAAGGAAATGACTCCAGAGCACTTAAAAACCCACTTCCAAAGAAATGACTCCAGAGAACTCTAAAACCCGATTCCAAAGAAATGACTCCAGAGTACTTAAAATCCCAGTTCAACAAAATGTCCTCAGTGCACATAAAAACCCCCTGCCAACGAAATGATTCCAGAGCACTTAAAAACGTGCTTCCAAAGAAAGGACTCCACAGCACTTAAAAACCCGCCTAAACGAAATGATCCCAGAGCACTTAAAAACCCGCTTCCAACGAAATGATTCAGAGAACTCAAAAAATGCTTCCAATGAAATGACTCCAGAGCACTTAAAACCCGCTTTCAATGAAATGACTCCAGAGCACTTACAAACCCGCTTCCAACGAAATGACTCCAGAGCACTTAAAAACCCGCTTAAAGAAATGACTCCAGAGCACTTAAAAACACGCTTTCAAAGAAATGACTCAGAGCACTTAAAACCCGCTTCCAACGAATTGACTCAGAGCACTCTAAAACCCGCTTCAAACGAAAATGACTCAGAGAACTTAAAATATGCTTCCAACGAAATGACTCCAGAGCACTTAAAACCCGCCTAAACGAAATGACTCAGAGCACTTAAAACACGCTTCCATCGAAATGATTCTAGAGCACTTAAAAACCAGTTCCAACGAAATGTCCTCAGTGCACATAAAAACCCACTTCAAACGAAATGACTCCAGAGCACTCTAAAACCTGCTTCCAACGAAATGACTCCAGAGCACTTAAAAGTCCAGTTCAACAAAATGTCCTCAGTGCACATAAAAACCATCTTCCAACGAAATGATTCCAGAGCACTTAAAAACGTGCTTCCAAAGAAAGGACTCCACAGCACTTAAAAACCCACTTTCAACGAAATGATCCCAGAGCACTTAAAAACCTGCTTCCAACGAAATGACTCCAGAGCACTCAAAAACCGCTTCCAATGAAATGACTCCAGAGCACTTAAAAACCCGCTTTCAACTAAATGACTCCAGAGCACTTAAAAACCCGCTTCCAACGAAATGACTCCAGAGCACTTAAAAACCCGCTTCCAAATAAATGACTCCAGAGCACTTGAAAACCCGCTTCCAACGAAATGATTCCAGAGCACTTAAAAAAGTTCTTCTAAAGAAAGGACTCCACAGCACTTAAAAACCCGCTTCCAAACAAATGATCCCGAGCACTTAAAAACCTGCTTCCAACGAAATAACCTTAGAGCACATAAAAACCCGCTTCCAACGAAATGACTCCAGAGCACTTAAAAACGTGCTTCCAACGAAAGGACTCCACAGCACTTAAAAACCCTCTTCCAACGAAATGATCCCAGAGCACTTAAAAACCCTTCCAACGAAATGATTCCAGAGCACTTAAAAAGTGTTTCTAAAGAAAGGACTCCACAGCACTTAAAACCCCGCCAAAGAAATGATCCCAGAGTACTTAAAAACCTGCTTCCAACGAAATGACCTTAGAGCACATAAAAACCCGCTTCCAACGAAATGATAACAGAGCACTCTAAAACCCGCTTGAACAAAATGACTCAGAGCACTTAACAACCCACTTCCAACGAAATGACTCAGAGAACACTAAAACCCGCTTCCAACGAAATGACTCAGAGTACTTAAAAGCCCAGTTCAACAAAATGTCCTCAGTGCACATAAAAACCCCCTTCCAACGAAATGATTCCAGATCACTTAAAAACGTGCTTCCAAAGAAAGGACTCCACAGCACTTAAAAACCCGCTTCCAACGAAATGATCCCAGAGCACTAAAAACCCGCTTCCAACGAAATGACTCCAGAGCACTCAAAAACCGCTTCCAATGAAATGACTCCAGAGCACTTAAAAACCCGCTTTCAATGAAATGACTCCAGAGCACTTACAAACCCGCTTCCAACAAAATGACTTCAAAGCACTTAAAAACCACTTCCAACGAAATGAGCCCAGAGCACTTAAAAACCCTCTTCCAACGAAAAGAGTCCAGAGCACGTAAAAGCTCAGTTCCAAGAAAATGTACTCAGTGCACATAAAAACCCCCTTCCAACAAAATGACACCAGAGCACTTAAAAATGTGCTTCCAACGAAAGTACTCCACAGCACTTTAAAACCCGCTTCCAACGAAATGATCCCAGAGCACTTAAAAACCCGCTTCCAACGAAATGGCTCCAGAGCACTTAAAAACCCTCTTCCAACGAAATGATTCCAGAGCACTTAAAAACGTGCTTCCAAAGAAAGGACTCCAAAGCACTTAAAAACCCGCTTCCAAAGAAATGATTCCAGAGCACTTAAAACCCGCTTCAACGAAATGACTTCAGAGCACTTAAAAACCCGCTTCAAACGAAATGACTCCAGAGTTCTTAAAAACCCGCTTCCAAAGAAATGGCTCCAGAGCACTTAAAAACCCTCTTCCAACGAAATGATTCCAGAGCACTTAAAAACGTGCTTCCAACGAAAGGAATCCACAGCACTTACAAACCCGCTTCCAAAGAAATGATTCCAGAGCACTTAAAAACCCGCTTCCAACGAAATGACTTCACAGCACTTAAAAACCCGCTTCAAACGAAATGACTCCAGAGTTCTTAAAAACCAGCTTCCTACGAATGGAGCCCAGAGCACTTAAAAGCTCAGTTCCAACAAAATGTCCTCAGTGCACATAAAAACCCCCTTCCAACGAAATGACTCCAGAGCACTTAAAAACCCGCTTCAAACGAAATGACTCCAGAGTTCTTAAAAACCTGCTTCCTACGAAATGACTCCATAGCACTCAAAAACCGCTTCCAAAAAAGGACTCCACAGCACTTAAAAACCCGCTTCCAACGAAATGATCCCAGAGCACTTAAAAATCCGCTTCCAACGAAATGACCTCAGAGCACATAAAAACCCGCTTCCAAAGAAATGATTCCAGAGCACTTAAAAACAGGCTTCCAACGAAATGAGCCCAGAGCACTTAAAAACCCGCTTACAAAGAAATGAGCCCAGAGCACTTAAAAACCCAATTCCAATGAAATGTCCTCAGTGCACATAAAAATCCGGTTCAAATGAAATGATTCCAGAGCACTCTAAAACAAGCTTCCAACAAAATGACTCCAGAACACTTAAAAACCCGCTTCCAAGGAAAAGACTCCAGAGCACTCTAAAACCTGCTTCTAAAGAAATGACTCCAGAGTACTTAAAAGCCCAGTTCCAACAAAATGTCCTCAGTGCATATAAACACCCCCTTCCAAAGAAATGACTCCAGAGCACTTAAAAACCCGCTTCCAACGAAAGGACTCCACAGCACTTAAAAACCAGCTTTCAACGAAAGGACTCCAGAGCACTTAAAAACCCGCTTCCAACAAAATGACTGCAGAGCACTTAAAAACCTGCTTCCGAAGAAATGACTCCAGAGCACTTAAAAACCGCTCTAAACGAAATGACTTCAGAGCACTTTAAAACCCGCTTCCACGAAATGAGCCCAGAGCACTTAAAAGCTCAGTTCAACAAAATGTCCTCAGTGCACAAAAACCCCTTCCAACGAAATGACTCCAGAGCACTTAAAAACCGCTTTCAAACGAAATGACTTAAGAGCACTTAAAAACCCCTTCCAACGAAATGACTCCAGAGCACTCAAAACCCACTTCCCACGAAATGAGTCCAGAGTACTCAAAAACACACTTCCAATGAAATGACTCCAGAGCACTTAAAACCTGCTTCCAACGATATGACTCCAGAGCACTTAAAAACCCACTTCCAACGAAATGAATCCAGAGAACTCTAAAACCCGCTTCCAACAAAATGACTCTAGAGCACTTAAAAACCCGCTACCAACGAAATGACTCCAGAACACTTAAAAACCCAGTTCCAACGAAATGTCCTCAGTGCACATAAAAACCTGCTTCCAATGAAATGACTCCAGAGCACTTAAAAACCCGCTTCCAACGAAATGATCCCAGAGCACTTAAAACCCAGTTCCACGAAATGTCCTCAGTGCACATAAAAACCGCTTCAAAAAAATGAACCCAGAGCACTTAAAACCCGCTTCCAACGAAATGACCTCAGAGCACATAAAAACACGCTTCAAAGGAAATGATTCCAGAGCACTCTAAAACCCGCCTCAACCAAATGACTCCAGAGCACTTAAAAAACCCGCTTCCAACGAAATGACTCCAGAGCACTTAAAAACCGCTACCAAAGAAATGACTCCAGAGCACTTAAAAACCCGCTTCAAAGAACTGACTCAGAGCACTCTAAAACCCGCTTCAAGCGAAATGACTCAAGAGCACTTAAAACCCGCTTCCAATGAAATGACTCCAGAGCACTTAAAACACGCTTCCATCGAAATGACTCAGAGTACTTAAAACCCAGTTCCAACGAAATGTCCTCAGTGCACATAAAAACCCGCTTCCAACGAAATGATCCAAGAGCACTTAAAAACCTGCTTCCAACGAAATGACTCCAGAGCACTTAAAAACCCACTTCCCACGAAATGAGTCCAGAGTACTCAAAAACACACTTCCAATGAAATGACTCCAGAGCACTTAAAAACCTGCTTCCAACGATATGACTCCAGAGCACTTAAAACCCACTTCCAACGAAATGAATCAGAGAACTCTAAAACCCTTCCAACGAAATGACTCTAGAGCACTTAAAAACCCGCTACCAACGAAATGACTCCAGAACACTTAAAAACCCAGTTCCAACGAAATGTCCTCAGTGCACATAAAAACCTGCTTCCAATGAAATGACTCCAGAGCACTTAAAACCCGCTCCAACGAAATGAGCCCAGAGCACTTAAAAACCCGCTCCAACGAAATGATCCCAGAGCACTTAAAAACCCTGTTCCACCGAAATGTCCTCAGTGCACATAAAAACCGCTTCCAAAAAAATGAACCCAGAGCACTTAAAAACCCGCTTCCAACGAAATGACCTCAGAGCACATAAAAACACGCTTCAAAGGAAATGATTCCAGAGCACTCTAAAACCCGCCTCCAACCAAATGACTCAGAGCACTTAAAAACCGCTTCCAACGAAATGACTCCAGAGCACTTAAAAACCCGCTACCAAAGAAATGACTCCAGAGCACTTAAAAACCCGCTTCCAAAGAACTGACTCCAGAGTACTCTAAAACCCGCTTCAAACGAAATGACTCAAGAGCACTTAAAAACCCGCTTCCAATGAAATGACTCCAGAGCACTTAAAAACACGCTTCCATCGAAATGACTCCAGAGTACTTAAAAACCCAGTTCAACGAAATGTCCTCAGTGCATATAAAACCCGCTTCAACGAAATGATCCAAGAGCACTTAAAAACCTGCTTCCAACGAAATGACTCAGAGCACTTAAAAACCGCTTCCAATGAAATGACTCCAGAGCAGTTAAAAACCCGCTTTCAACTAAATGACTCCAGAGCACTTAAAAACCCGCTTCCAACGAAATGACTCCAGAGCACTTAAAAACCCGCTTCCAAAGAAATGGCTCCAGAGCACTTGAAAACCCGCTTCCAACGAAAGGACTCCACAGCACTTAAAAAACCCGCTTCCAACGAAATGATCCCAGAGCACTTAAAAACCTGCCTCCAACGAAATGATTCCAGAGCATTTAAAAACGTGCTTCTAAAGAAAGGATTCCAAGGCACTTAAAAACCCGCTTCCAACGAAATGATCCCAGAGCACTTAAAAACCTGCTTCCAACGAAATGACCTTAGAGCACATAAAAACCCGCTTGAGCGAAATGACTCCAGAGCACTTAAAAACCACTTCCAACGAAATGACTCAGAGAACTCTAAAACCCGCTTCCAACGAAATGACTCCAGAGTACTTAAAAGCCCAGTTCAACAAAATGTCCTCAGTGCACATAAAAACCCCCTTCCAACGAAATGATTCCAGAGCACTTAAAAACGTGCTTCCAAAGAAAGGACTCCACAGCACTTAAAAACCCGCTTCCAACGAAATGAATCCAGAGCACTCAAAAACCGCTTCCAATGAAATGACTCCAGAGCACTGAAAAACCCGCTTTCAATGAAATGACTCAGAGGACTTACAAAACCGCTTCCAACGAAATGACTCCAGAGCACTTAAAAACACGCTCAACGAAATGAGCCCAGAGCACTTAAAAACCCAATTCCAATGAAATGTCCTCAGTGCACATAAAAACCGGTTCAAACGAAATGATTCAGAGCACTCTAAAACCAGCTTCCAACAAAATGATTCCAGAGCACTTAAAAACCTGCTTCCAACGAAATGTCTCCAGAACACTTAAAAACCCGCTTCAAGGAAAAGACTCCAGAGCACTCTAAAACCTGCTTCTAAAGAAATGACTCCAGAGTACTTAAAAGCCCAGTTCCAACAAAATGTCCTCAGTGCACATAAACAACCCCTTCCAAAGAAATGACTCCAGAGTACTTAAAAACCCGCTTCCAACGAAAGGACTCACAGCACTTAAAACCCGCTTCCAACGAAATGATCCCAGAGCACTTAAAAACCCGCTTCCAACGAAATGACCGCAGAGTACATAAAAACCCGCTTTCAACGAAAGAACTCCAGAGCACTCAAAAACCTGCTTCCAACAAAATGACTCCAGAGCACTTAAAGACCCGCTTCCAAAGAAATGACTCCAGAGCACTTAAAAACCCGCTTCCAACGAAATGACTCCAGATCACTCAAAAACCCGCTTCCAATGACATGACTCCAGAGCACTTAAAAACCCGCTTCAAACAAAATGACTCCAGAGCACTTAAAAACCCGCTTCCAAAGAAATGACTCCAGAGCACTTAAAAACCTGATTCACACATAATGACGTCAGAGCACATAAAAACCTGCTTCCAATGAAATGACTCCAGAGCACTCAAAAACCCGCTTCCAATGAAATGACTCCAGAGTACTCAAAAACACCCTTCGAATGAAATGACTCCAGAGCACTGAAAAACCGCTTCCAATGAAATGACTCCAGAGCACTTAAAAACCTGCTTTCAACGAAAAGACTCAGAGCACTTTTAAAACCCTTCCAACGAAATGACTCCAGAGACTTATAAACCGCTTTCAACGAAATGACCTCAGAACACATAAAATCCCGCTTCCCACAAAATGACTCCAGAGCACTCAAAACCTACTTCCATGAAATGACTACAGAGCACTTAAAAACCCGCTTCCTAAAGCGAAATGACTCAGAGAACTCTAAAACCCGATTCCAAAGAAATGACTCCAGAGCACTTAAAACCCCCCTCCAACGAAATGACTCCAGAGTACTAAAAAGCCCAATTCCAACAAAATATCTTCAGTGCACATAAAAACCCCCTTCCAAAGGAAATGATTCCAGAGCTCTTAAAAACGTGCTTCCAAAGAAAGGACTCCACAGCACTTAAAAACCTGCTTCCAATGAAATGATCCCAGAGCACTTAAAACCCCGCTTCCAACGAAATGACTTCAGAGCAGTTAAAAATCCGCTTCCACCGCAATGACTGCAGAGCACTTATAAACGCCTTCTACCAACTGAAATGACTCTAGAGCACTTAAAAACCCGCTTCCAATGAAATGACTCCAGAGCACTTAAAAACCCGCTTCCAACGAAATGATCCCAGAGCACTTAAAAACCTGCTTACAAAGAAATGACCTTAGAGCACATAAAAATCCGCTTCCAACGAAATGATTCCAGAGCATTCTAAAACCCGCTTCGAACGAAATGACTCCAGAGCACTTAAAAACCCACTTCCAACGAAATGATTCCAGAGAACTCTAAAACCCGCTTCCGACGAAATGACTCCAGAGTACTTAAAAGCCCAGTTCAACAAAATGTCCTCAGTGCACATAAAAACCCCCTTCCAACGAAATGATTCCAGAGCACTTAAAAACGTGCTTCCAAAGAAAGGACTCCACAGCACTTAAAAACCCGCTTCCAACGAAATGATCCCAGAGCACTTAAAAACCCGCTTCCAACGAAATGACTCCAGAGCACTCAAAAACCGCTTCCAATGAAATGACTCCAGAGCACTGAAAAACCCGCTTTCAATGAAATGACTCCAGAGGACTTACAAACCCGCTTCCAACGAAATGACTCCAGAGCACTTAAAAACCCGCTTCCAGCGAAATGATTCAGAGCACTTAAAACACGCTCCAAAAAATGAGCCCAGAGCACTTAAAAACCCGCTTACAAAGAAATGAGCCCAGAGCACTTAAAAACCCAATTCAATGAAATGTCCTCAGTGCACATAAAAACCCGTTCAAACGAAATGATTCAGAGCACTCTAAAACAAGCTTCCAACAAAATGATTCCAGAGCACTTAAAAAACCTGCTTCCAACGAAATGTCTCCAGAACACTTAGAAACCGCTTCCAAGGAAAAGACTCAGAGCACTCTAAAACGTGCTTCTAAAGAAATGACTCAGAGTACTTAAAAGCCCAGTTCAACAAAATGTCCTCAGTGCACATAAATACCCCCTTCCAAAGAAATGACTCCAGAGCACTTAAAAACCCGCTTCCAACGAAAGGACTCCACAGCACTTAAAAACCCGCTTCCAACGAAATGATCCGAGAGCACTTAAAAACCCGCTTCCAACGAAATGACCGCAGAGCACATAAAAACTCGCTTTCAACGAAAGGACTCCAGAGCACTCAAAAACCCGCTTCCAATGAAATGACTCCAGAGCACTTAAAAATCTGCTTCCAAGGATATGACTCCAGAGCACTTAAAAACACGCTTCCAACAAAATGACTCCAGAGGACTTAAAGATCCGCTTCCAAAGAAATGACTCCAGAGCACTTAAAAACCCGCTTCCAACGAAATGACTCCAGATCACTCATAAACCCTCTTCCAACGAAATGATTCCAGAGCACTTAAAAACGTGCTTCCAAAGAAAGAACTCCAAAGCACTTAAAAACCCGCTTCCAAAGAAATGATTCCAGAGCACTTAAAAACCGCTTCAATGAAATGACTTCAGAGCACTTAAAAACCGCTTCAAGCGAAATGACTCAGAGTTCTTAAAAACCCTTCCAACGAAATGGTTCCAGAGCACTTAAAAACCCTCTTCCAACGAAATGATTCCAGAGCACTTAAAAACGTGCTTCCAACGAAAAGGAATCCACAGCACTTACAAACCCGCTTCAAAGAAATGATTCAGAGCACTTAAAACCCGCTTCCAACGAAATGTCTTCACAGCACTTAAAACCCGCTTCAAGCGAAAATGACTCCAGAGTTCTTAAAAACCCGCTTCCAAAGAAATGGCTCCAGAGCACTTAAAAACCCTCTTCCAAAGAAATGATTCCAGAGCACTTAAAAACGTGCTTCCAGCGAAAGGAATCCACAGCACTTACAAACCCGCTTCCAAAGAAATGATTCCAGAGCACTTAAAACCCGCTTCCAACGAAATGACTTCACAGCACTTAAAACCCGCTTCAAGCGAAATGACTCAGAGTTCTTAAAAACCCGCTTCCCTACGAAAGGAGCCCAGAGCACTTAAAAGCTCAGTTCCAACAAAATGTCCTCAGTGCACATAAAAACCCCCTTCCAACGAAATGACTCCAGAGCACTTAAAAACCCGCTTCAAGCGAAATGACTCCAGAGTTCTTAAAAACCGCTTCATTGAAATGACTCCATAGCACTCAAAAACCGCTTCCAAAAAGGACTCCACAGCACTTAAAAACCGCTTCCAACGAAATGATCCCAGAGCACTTAAAAATCCGCTTCCAACGAAATAACCTCAGAGCACATAAAAACCCGCTTCAGCGAAAGCGATTCCAGAGCACTTAAAAACAGGCTTCCTGAAATGAGCCCAGAGCACTTAAAAAACCGCTTACAAAGAAATGAGCCCAGAGCACTTAAAAACCCAATTCCAATGAAATGTCGTCAGTGCACATAAAAATCCGGTTCAAATGAAATGATTCCAGAGCACTCTAAAACAAGCTTCCAACAAAATGACTCCAGAACACTTAAAAACCCGCTTCCAAGGAAAAGACTCCAGAGCACTCTAAAACCTGCTTCTAAAGAAATGACTCCAGAGCACTTAAAAGCCCAGTTCCAACAAAATGTCCTCAGTGCACATAAACAACCCCTTCCAAAGAAATGACTCCAGAGCACTTAAAAACCCGCTTCCAACGAAATGACTCCATAGCACTCAAAAAACCGCTTCCAAAAAAGGACTCCACAGCACTTAAAAACCCGCTTCCAACGAAATGATCCCAGAGCACTTAAAAATCCGCCTCAGCGAAATGACCAGAGCACATAAAAACCCGCTTCCAACGAAATGATTCCAGAGCACTTAAAAACAGGCTTCCAACGAAATGAGCCCAGAGCACTTAAAAACCCGCTTATAAAGAAATGAGCCCAGAGCACTTAAAAACACAATTCCAATGAAATGTCCTCAGTGCACATAAAAATCCGGTTCAAATGAAATGATTCCAGAGCATTCTAAAACAAGCTTCCAACAAAATGACTCCAGAGCACTTAAAAACCCGCTTCCAACGAAAGGACTCCACAGCACTTAAAAACCAGCTTTCAACGAAAGGACTCCAGAGCACTTAAAAACCCGCTTCCAACGAAATGACTGCAGAGCACTTAAAAACCTGCTTCGAAGAAATGACTCCAGAGCACTTAAAACCCGCTTAAAACTAAATGACTTCAGAGCACTTAAAAACCCGCTTCCACCGAAATGAGCCCAGAGCACTTAAAAGCTCAGTTCCAACAAAATGTCCTCAGTGCACATAAAAACGCCCTTCCAACGAAATGACTCCAGAGCACTTAAAAACCCCCTTCAAACGAAATGACTTAAGAGCACTTAAAAACCCCCTTCCAACGAAATGACTCCAGAGCACTCAAAAACCGCTTCCAATGAAATGACTCCAGAGCACTGAAAAACCCGCTTTCAATGAAATGACTCCAGAGGACTTACAAACCCGCTTCCAACGAAATGACTCCAGAGCACTTAAAAACCCGCTTCCAACGAAATGACTTCAGAGCACTTAAAAACCAGCTTCCACCGAAATGAGCCCAGAGCACTTAAAAGCTCAGTTCCAACAAAATGTCCTCAGTGCACATAAAAACCCCGTTCAAACGAAATGATTCCAGAGCACTCTAAAACAAGCTTCCAACAAAATGATTCCAGAGCACTTAAAAACCTGCTTCCAACGAAATGTCTCCAGAACACTTAAAAACCCGCTTCCAAGGAAAAGACTCCAGAGCACTCTAAAACGTGCTTCTAAAGAAATGACTCCAGAGTACTTAAAAGCCCAGTTCAACAAAATGTCCTCAGTGCACATAAATACCCCCTTCAAAGAAATGACTCAGAGCACTTTAAAACCCCCCTTCAGCAGAAATGACTCCAGAGACTTATAAACCCGCTTTCAACGAAATGACCTCAGAACACATAAAATCCCGCTTCCCACAAAATGACTCCAGAGCACTCAAAAACCTACTTCCATGAAATGACTACAGAGCACTTAAAAACCCGCTTCCAACGAAATGACTCAGAGAACTCTAAAACCCGATTCCAAAGAAATGACTCCAGAGCACTTAAACCCCCTTCCAACGAAATGACTCCAGAGTACTAAAAAGCCCAATTCCAACAAAATATCTTCAGTGCACATAAAACCCCTTCCAAAGGAAATGATTCCAGAGCTCTTAAAAGCGTGCTTCCAAAGAAAGGACTCCACAGCACTTAAAAACCTGCTTCCAATGAAATGATCCCAGAGCACTTAAAACCCGCTTCAACGAAATGACTTCAGAGCAGTTAAAAACCGCTTCCACGCAATGACTGCAGAGCACTTATAAACGGCGCTACCAAATCAAATGACTCTAGAGCACTTAAAAACCGCTTCCAATGAAATGACTCCAGAGCACTTAAAAACCCGCTTAGCGAAATGATCCCAGAGCACTTAAAAACCTGCTTACAAAGAAATGACCTTAGAGCACATAAAAATCCGCTTGCGAAATGATTCCAGAGCATTCTAAAACCCGCTTGAACGAAATGACTCAGAGCACTTAAAAACCCACTTCCAACGAAATGATTCCAGAGAACTCTAAAACCGCTTCCGGCGAAATGACTCAGAGTACTTAAAAGCCCAGTTCAACAAAATGTCCTCAGTGCACATAAAAACCCCCTTCAACGAAATGATTCCAGAGCACTTAAAAGCGTGCTTCCAAAGAAAGGACTCCACAGCACTTAAAAACCCGCTTCCAGAAATGATCCCAGAGCACTTAAAACCGCTTCCAACGAAATGACTCCAGAGCACTCAAAAACCGCTTCCAATGAAATGACTCCAGAGCACTGAAAAACCGCTTTCAATGAAATGACTCAGAGGACTTACAAACCCGCTTCCAACGAAATGACTCAGAGCACTTAAAAACCGCTAACGAAATGATTCAGAGCACTTAAAAACACTTCCAACGAAATGAGCCCAGAGCACTTAAAAACCCGCTTACAAAGAAATGAGCCCAGAGCACTTAAAAACCCAATTCAATGAAATGTCCTCAGTGCACATAAAAACCCGTTCAAACGAAATGATTCAGAGCACTCTAAAACAAGCTTCCAACAAAATGATTCCAGAGCACTTAAAAACCTGCTTCCAACGAAATGTCTCCAGAACACTTAAAAACCCGCTTCAAGGAAAAGACTCCCAGAGCACTCTAAAGCGTGCTTCTAAAGAAATGACTCCAGTATTTAAAAAGCCCAGTTCAACAAAATGTCCTCAGTGCACATAAATACCCCCTTCAAAGAAATGACTCAGAGCACTTAAAAACCGCTTCCAACGAAAGGACTCCACAGCACTTAAAAACCCGCTTCCAGCGAAATGATCCGAGAGCACTTAAAAACCCGCTTCCAACGAAATGACCGCAGAGCACATAAAAACTCGCTTTCAACGAAAGGACTCCAGAGCACTCAAAAACCCGCTTCCAATGAAATGACTCCAGAGCACTTAAAAATCTGCTTCCAAGGATATGACTCCAGAGCACTTAAAAACACGCTTCCAACAAAATGACTCCAGAGGACTTAAAGATCCGCTTCAAAGAAATGACTCCAGAGCACTTAAAAACCCGCTTCCAACGAAATGACTCAGATCACTCAAAACCCTCTTCCAACGAAATGATTCCAGAGCACTTAAAAACGTGCTTCCAAAGAAAGGACTCAAAGCACTTAAAAATCCGCTTCCAAAGAAATGATTCCAGAGCACTTAAAAACCCGCTTCCAACGAAATGACTTCAGAGCACTAAAAACCCGCTTCAAGCGAAATGACTCCAGAGTTCTTAAAAACCGCTTCCAGCGAAATGGCTCCAGAGCACTTAAAACCCTCTTCCAACGAAATGATTCCAGAGCACTTAAAAACGTGCTTCCAGCTAAAGGAATCCACAGCACTTACAAACCCGCTTCCAAAGAAATTATTCAGAGCACTTAAAACCTGCTTCCAACGAAATGACTTCACAGCACTTAAAAACCGCTTCAAGCGAAATGACTCCAGAGTTCTTAAAAACCCGCTTCAGCGAAATGGCTCCAGAGTTCTTAAAAACCCGCTTCCAAAGAAATGGCTCCAGAGCACTAAAAACCTTCTTCCAACGAAATGATTCCAGAGCACTTAAAAGCGTGCTTCCAAGCGAAAGGAATCCACAGCACTTACAAACCGGCTTCCAAAGAAATTATATCAGAGCACTTAAAACCCGCTTCCAACGAAATGACTTCACAGCACTTAAAAACCGCTTCAAGCGAAATGACTCAGAGTTCTTAAAAACCCGCTTCCAACGAAATGGCTCCAGAGTTCTTAAAAACCCGCTTCCAAAGAAATGGCTCCAGAGCACTTAAAACCCTCTTCCAACAAAATGATTCCAGAGCACTTAAAAGCGTGCTTCCAACGAAAGGAATCCACAGCACTTACAAACCGCTTCCAAAAATGATTCCAGAGCACTTAAAAACCCGCTTCCAGCGAAATGACTTCACAGCACTTAAAAACCCGCTTCAAACGAAATGACTCCAGAGTTCTTAAAAACCCGCTTCCTCTGAAAAAGGAGCCCAGAGCACTTAAAAGCTCAGTTACAACAAAATGTCCTCAGTGCACATAAAAACCCACTTCCAACGAAATGACTCAGAGCACTTAAAAACCGCTTCAAATGAAATGACTCAGAGTTCTTAAAAACCGCTTCCCTCTGAAATGACTCCATAGCACTCAAAAAACCGCTTCCAAAAAAAGGACTCCACAGCACTTAAACCCGCTTCAACGAAATGATCCCAGAGCACTTAAAAATCCGCTCCAATGAAATGACTCAGAGCACATAAAAACCCGCTCCAACGAAATGATTCCCAGAGCACTTAAAAACAGGCTTCCAACAAAATGAGCCCAGAGCACTTAAAAACCTGCTTATAAAGAAATGAGCCCAGAGCACTTAAAAACACAATTCCAATGAAATGTCCTCAGTGCACATAAAAACCGGTTCAAATGAAATGATTCCAGAGCATTCTAAAACAAGCTTCCAACAAAATGACTCCAGAACACTTAAAAACCGCTTCAAGGAAAGGACTCCAGAGCACACTAAAACCTGCTTCTAAAGAAATGACTCCAGAGTACTTAAAAGCCCAGTTCAACAAAATGTCCTCAGTGCACATAAACACCCCCTTCAAAGAAATGACTCCAGAGCACTTAAAAACCGCTTCCAGCGAAAGGACTCCACAGCACTTAAAAACCAGCTTTCAACGAAAGGACTCCAGAGCACTTAAAAACCGCTTCCAACGAAATGACTGCAGAGCACTTAAAAACCTGCTTCCAAGAAATGACTCAGAGACTTATAAACCCGCTTTCAACGAAATGACCTCAGAACACATAAAATCCGCTTCCCACAAAATGACTCAGAGCACTCAAAACCTACTTCCATGAAATGACTACAGAGCACTTAAAAACCCGTCCAACGAAATGACTCCAGAGAACTCTAAAACCCGATTCAAAGAAATGACTCCCAGAGCACTTTAAAACCCCTTCCAGCGAAATGACTCAGAGTACTAAAAAGCCCAATTCAACAAAATATCTTCAGTGCACATAAAACCCCTTCCAAAGGAAATGATTCCAGAGCTCTTAAAAAGCGTGCTTCAAAGAAAGGACTCCACAGCACTTAAAAACCTGCTTCCAATGAAATGATCCCAGAGCACTTAAAACCCGCTTCCAACGAAATGACTTCAGAGCAGTTAAAAATCCGCTTCCACGCCAATGACTGCAGAGCACTTATAAACCCTCTTCAACAAAATGACTCTAGAGCACTTAAAACCCGCTTCCAATGAAATGACTCCCAGAGCACTTAAAAACCCTTCCAACGAAATGATCCCAGAGCACTTAAAAACCTGCTTACAAAGAAATGACCCAGAGCACATAAAATCCGCTTCCAAGCGAAATGATTCCAGAGCATTCTAAAACCCGCTTGAGCGAAATGACTCCAGAGCACTTAAAAACCCACTTCCAGCGAAATGATTCAGAGAACTCTAAAACCGCTTCCCAGCGAAATGACTCCAGAGTGCTTAAAAGCCCAGTTCAACAAAATGTCCTCAGTGCACATAAAAACCCCCTTCAACGAAATGATTCCAGAGCACTTAAAAGCGTGCTTCCAAAGAAAGGACTCCACAGCACTTAAAACCCGCTTCCAACGAAATGATCCCAGAGCACTTAAAAACCCGCTTCCAACGAAATGACTCAGAGCACTCAAAACCGCTTCCAATGAAATGACTCCAGAGCACTGAAAAACCCGCTTTCAATGAAATGACTCAGAGGACTTAAAAACCCGCTTCCAGTGAAATGACTCAGAGCACTTAAAACCCCTTCCAACAAAATGATTCAGAGCACTTAAAAACCGCTTCCAATGAAATGAGCCCAGAGCACTTAAAAACCGGCTTACAAAGAAATGAGCCCAGAGCACTCAAAAACCCAATTCAATGAAATGTCCTCAGTGCACATAAAAACCCCGTTCAAGCGAAATGATTCCAGAGCACTCTAAAACAAGCTTCCAACAAAATGATTCAGAACACTTAAAAACCTGCTTCAACGAAATGTCTCAGAACACTTAAAAACCCGCTTCCAGGAAAAAGACTCCAGAGCACTCTAAAGCGTGCTTCTAAAGAAATGACTCCAGAGTATTTAAAAGCC
Organism: Meriones psammophilus; assembly: GCA_036365155.1. Taxonomy (NCBI): domain Eukaryota; kingdom Metazoa; phylum Chordata; class Mammalia; order Rodentia; family Muridae; genus Meriones; species Meriones psammophilus. Next base: position 77,711 of record JAEOAE010001316.1, read on the forward strand.
CAGTTCCAACAAAATGTCCTCAGTGCACATAAATACCCCCTTCAAAGAAATGACTCCAGAGCACTTAAAAACCAGCAGCGAAAGGACTCCACAGCACTTAAAAACCGCTTCCAGCGAAATGATCCCAGAGCACTTTAAAAACCCGCTTCCAACGAAATGACCGCAGAGCACATAAAAACTCGCTTTCAGCGAAAGGACTCAGAGCACTCAAAAACCCGCTTCCAATGAAATGACTCAGAGCACTTAAAAATCTGCTTCAAGGATATGACTCCAGAGCACTTAAAAACCACGCTTCCAACAAAATGACTCAGAGGACTTAAAGATCCGCTTCAAAAAATGACTCCAGAGCACTTAAAAACCCGCTTCCAGCGAAATGACTCCAGATCACTCAAAAACCCTCTTCCAACGAAATGATTCCAGAGCACTTAAAAGCGTGCTTCCAAAGAAAGGACTCAAAGCACATAAAAATCCGCTTCAAAGAAATGATTTCAGAGCACTTAAAACCCGCTTCCAACGAAATGACTCCAGAGCACTTAAAAAACCGCCTCAAAGCGAAATGACTCAGAGTTCTTAAAACCCGCTTTCAACAAAAATGGCTCCAGAGCACTTAAGAACCCTCTTCCAACGAAATGATTCAGAGCACTTAAAAGCGTGCTTCACCAGCGAAAGGAATCCACAGCACTTACAAACCGCTTCCAAGAAATTATTCCAGAGCACTTAAAAACCTGCTTCAGCGAAATGACTTCACAGCACTTAAAAACCCGCTTCCAGCGAAATGACTCAGAGTTCTTAAAAACCCGCTTTCCAGCGAAATGGCTCCAGAGTTCTTAAAAACCCGCTTCAAAGAAATGGCTCCAGAGCACTTAAAAACCTTCTTCCAACGAAATGATTCAGAGCACTTAAAAACGTGCTTCCAACGAAAATGAATCCACAGCACTTAAAAACCCGCTTCCAAAGAAATTATATCAGAGCACTTAAAAACCGCTTCAAAGAAATGACTCCACAGCACTTAAAAACCCGCTTCAAGCGAAATGACTCCAGAGTTCTTAAAAAACCGCTTCCAACGAAATGGCTCAGAGTTCTTAAAAACCCGCTTCAAAGAAATGGCTCCAGAGCACTTAAAACCCTCTTCCAACGAAATGATTCCAGAGCACTTAAAAACCTGCTTCCAGCGAAATGACTCCACAGCACTCAAAAACCGCTTCAAAAGAAATGATTCAGAGCATAAAAACCCGCTTTCAACGAAATGACTTCACAGCACTTAAAAACCCGCTTCAAGCGAAATGACTCCAGAGTTCTTAAAACCCGCTTCCCTCTGAAATGAGCCTCAGAGCACTTAAAAGCTCAGTTACAACAAAATGTCCTCAGTGCACATAAAAACCCCCTTCAACAAAATGACTCCAGAGCACTTAAACCCGCTTCAAGCGAAATGACTCCACTCAAAGTTCTTAAAACTCCCGCATCCCTCTGAGAATGACTCCATAGCACTCAAAAACCGCTTCAAAAGGACTCCACAGCACTTAAAAACCCGCTTTCACGAAATGATCCCAGAGCACTTAAAAATCCGCTCAAAACCCAGCAAAATGACCAGAGCACACAAAAACCGCTTCCAGCGAAATGATTCCAGAGCACTTAAAAACAGGCTCCAGCAAAATGAGCCCAGAGCACTTAAAAACCTGCTTATAAAGAAATGAGCCCAGAGCACTTAAAAACACAATTCCAATGAAATGTCCTCAGTGCACATAAAAACCCAGTTCAAATGAAATGATTCAGAGCATTCTAAAACAAGCTTCCAACAAAATGACTCAGAACACTTAAAAACCCGCTTCAAGGGAAAGGACTCCAGAGCACACTAAAACCTGCTTCTAAAGAAATGACTCAGAGTACTTAAAAGCCCAGTTCAACAAAATGTCCTCAGTGCACATAAACACCCCCTTCAAAGAAATGACTCCAGAGCACTTAAAAACCCGCTTCAGCGAAAGGACTCCACAGCACTTAAAAACCAGCTTTCAGCGAAAGGACTCAGAGCACTTAAAAAACCGCTTCCAACAGAAATGACTGCAGAGCACTTAAAAACCTGCTTCCAAGAAATGACTCAGAGCACTTAAAACCCCTTCCAATGAAATGACTCAGAGCACTTAAAACCCGCTTCCACGAAATGAGCCCAGAGCACTTAAAAGCTCAGTTCAACAAAATGTCCTCAGTGCACATAAAAACCCCCTTCCATCACGAAATGACTCCAGAGCACTTAAAACCCGCTTCAAGCGAAATGACTTCAGAGCACTAAAAACCCCCTTCAACGAAATGACTCCAGAGCACTCAAAAACCGCTTCCAATGAAATGATCCCCAGAGCACTGAAAAACCCGCTTTCAATGAAATGACTCCAGAGGACTTAAAAACCCGCTTCCAACGAAATGACTCCAGAGCACTCTAAAACCCGCTTCCAGCGAAATGACTCAGAGCACTTAAAAACCGCTTCCACGAAATGAGCCCAGAGCACTTAAAAGCTCAGTTCAACAAAATGTCCTCAGTGCACATAAAAACCCCCTTCAACAAAATGACACCAGAGCACTTAAAAGCCAGCTCAGGACGAAAGGACTCACAGCTGAAATAAACCCGCTTACAAAAAATGAGCCCAGAGCACTCAAAAACCCAATTCAATGAAATGTCCTCAGTGCACATCAATGAAATCAGAGGAAAAACCCGTTCAAGCGAAATGATTCAGAGCACTCTAAAAACAAGCTTCCAACAAAATGATTCCAGAGCACTTAAAACCCGCTTCAAGGAAAAGACTCAGAGAGCACTCTAAAACCTGCTTCCAAAAAATGACTCCAGAGTACTTAAAAGCCCAGTTCAACAAAATGTCCTCAGTGCACATAAATGCCCCCCTTCCAAAGAAATGACTCCAGAGCTCTTAAAAACCGCTTCCAGCGAAAGGACTCCACAGCACCAAAAACCCGCTTCTGGAAATGATCCTCAGAGCACTAAAAAACCGCTTCCAGGAGAAATGACTCCAGAGCACTCTAAAAACCGCTTTCAGCGAAAGGACTCCAGAGCACTCAAAACCGCTTCCAATGAAATGACTCAGAGCACTTAAAAATCTGCTTCCAACGATATGACTCAGAGCACTTAAAAACCGCTTCCAAAAAAATGACTCAGAGCACTTAAAGATCCGCTTCAAGGAAATGACTCCAGAGCACTTAAAAACCGCTTCCAACGAAATGACCAGATCACTCAAAACCCTCTTCCAGCGAAATGATTCAGAGCACTTAAAAGCGTGCTTCCAAAGAAAGAACTCAAAGCACTTAAAACCCTTCCAAAGAAATGATTCCAGAGCACTTAAAAACCGCTTCAATGAAATGACTTCAGAGCACTTAAAAACCGCTTCAAGCGAAATGACTCCAGAGTTCTTAAAACCGCTTCCAGCGAAATGGTTCCAGAGCACCAAAACCCTCTTCCAACGAAATGATTCCAGAGCACTTAAAAACGTGCTTCAGCAAAAAGGAATCCACAGCACTTAAAAACCCGCTTTCAAAGAAATGATTCAGAGCACTTAAAAACCCGCTTCAAAAGAAATGTCTTCACAGCACTTAAAACCGCTTCAAGCGAAATGACTCAGAGTTCTTAAAAACCGCTTCCATGAAATGGCTCCAGAGCTTAAAAACCCTCTTCCAAAGAAATGATTCCAGATCACTAAAAACGTGCTTCCAAGAAAGGAATCCACAGCACTTACAAACCGCTTCAAAGAAATGATTCCAGAGCAGTTAAAAACCGCTTCCATGAAATGACTTCACAGCACTTAAAAACCCGCTTCAAAGCGAAATGACTCCAGAGTTCTTAAAAACCCTCTTCCAACGAAAGGAGCCCAGAGCTTAAAAGCTCAGTTCCAACAAAATGTCCTCAGTGCACATAAAAACCCCTTCCAGCGAAATGACTCCAGAGCACTTAAAAACCGCTTCAAGCGAAATGACTCAGAGTTCTTAAAACCCGCTTCCAAATGAAATGACTCCATAGCACTCAAAAACCGCTTCCAAAAAAAGGACTCACAGCACTTAAAAACCCGCTTTCAGCGAAATGATCCCAGAGCACTTAAAAATCCGCTTTCAACGAAATAACCTCAGAGCACATAAAAACCGCTTCAACAAGAAGCGATTCAGAGCACTTAAAAACAGGCTTCCGCGAAATGAGCCCAGAGCACTTAAAAACCGCTTACAAAGAAATGACCCAGAGCACTTAAAAACCCAATTCAATGAAATGACGTCAGTGCACATAAAAATCCGGTTCAAATGAAATGATTCCACTCTAAAGCACTCTAAAACAAGCTTCCAACAAAATGACTCCAGAACACTTAAAAACCGCTTCCAAGGAAAAGACTCCAGAGCACTCTAAAACCTGCTTCTAAAGAAATGACTCAGAGCACTTAAAAGCCCAGTTCAACAAAATGTCCTCAGTGCACATAAACACCCCCTTCAAAAAAATGACTCCAGAGCACGCAAAAACCGCTTCCAACGAAATGACTCAGAGCACCAAAAACCCCCTTCCAGAAATGACTCCAGAGCACTCAAAAACCCACTTCCCAATGAAATGACTCAAGCACTCAAAAACCACTTCAATGAAATGACTCAGAGCACTTAAAAACCTGCTTCCAGCGAAATGACTCAGAGCACTTAAAACCCTTCCTGTGAAATGAATCAGAGAACTCTAAACCCCTTCCAGCGAAATGACTCTCAGAGCACTTCAAAACCGCTACCAACAGAAATGACCCCAGAACACTTAAAAACCAGTTCCAGCGAAATGTCCTCAGTGCACATAAAAACCGGCTTCCAATGAAATGACTCCAGAGCACTTAAAAACCGCTTCCAGCAAAATGAGCCCAGAGCACTTAAAAACCCTTCCAGCGAAATGATCCCAGAGCACTTAAAACCCAGTTCCACGAAATGTCCTCAGTGCACATAAAAAACCGCTTCAAAAAATGAACCCAGAGCACTTAAAAACCCGCTTCCAAAGAAATGACCTCAGAGCACATAAAAACACGCTTCAAAAGGAAATGATTCAGAGCACTCTAAAACCCGCCTCAACCAAATGACTCCAGAGCACTCAAAAACCCGCTTCCAAGAAATGTCTCAGAGCACTTAAAAACCGCTTCCAAAGAAATGACTCAGAGCACTTAAAAACCGCTTCCAAGAATTGACTCAGAGCACTCTAAAAACCGTAAAAAAGCAGCGAAATGACTCAGAGCACTTAAAAACCCGCTTCAATGAAATGACTCCAGAGCACTTAAAAACCGCTTCCATCGAAATGACTCAGGTGCCAAAACCCAGTTCAACGAAATGTCCTCAGTGCACATAAAAACCGCTTCCAGCGAAATGATCCCAGAGCACTTAAAAACCTGCTTCAGTGAAATGACTCCAGAGCACTCAAAAACCGCTTCAATGAAATGACTCAGAGCACTTAAAACCCGCTTTCAAATAATGACTGACTCCAGCACTTAAAAACCGCTTCCAAAGAAATGACTCAGAGCGCTTAAAAACCAATTCCAAAGAAATGACTCCAGAGCACTTAAAACCCGCTTCAGCGAAAGGACTCCACAGCACTTAAAACCCGCTTCCAAAGAAATGATCCCAGAGCACTTAAAAACCTGCCTCAACGAAATGATTCAGAGCACTTAAAAGCGTGCTTCTAAAGAAAGGACTCAAGGCACTTAAAACCCTTCCAGCGAAATGATCCCAGAGCACTTAAAAACCTGCTTCAACGAAATGACCTAGAGCACATAAAAACCGCTTCATTCCAAAAGCGAACAAAATGACTCCAGAGCACTTAAAACCCACTTCCAGCGAGAAATGACTCAGAGAACTCTAAAACCGCTTCCAATGAAATGACTCAGAGTACTTAAAGCCCAGTTCAACAAAATGTCCTCAGTGCACATAAAAACCCCCTTCCAGCGAAATGATTCAGAGCACTTAAAAAGCGTGCTTCAAAGAAAGGACTCCACAGCACAAAAAAACCGCTTCCAATGAAATGATCAGAGCACTCAAAAACCCTTCCAATGAAATGACTCAGAGGACTGAAAAACCCGCTTTCAATGAAATGACTCAGAGGACTTAAAAACCCTTTCAGCAAAATGACTCAGAGCACTTAAAAACAAACACAAAAAATGAGCCCAGAGCACTTAAAAACCCAATTCAATGAAATGTCCTCAGTGCACATAAAAACCCGTTCAAGCGAAAGTGATTCAGAGCACTCTAAAACCAGCTTCCAACAAAATGATTCAGAGCACTTAAAAACCTGTTTCAACAAAATGTCTCCAGAGCACTTAAAAACCCGCTTCAAAAGGAAAAGACTCAGAGCACTAAAAAAAATGCTTCTAAAAAATGACTCAAGCACTTAAAAGCCCAGTTCAACAAAATGACTCAGTGCACATAAAAACCCCTTCAAAGAAATGACTCCAGAGCACTTAAAAACCGCTTCAACGAAATGATTCACAGCACTTAAAAACCCGCTGTGAAATGATCCCAGAGCACTTAAAACCCGCTTCCAACGAAATGACCCAGAGCACTTAAAAACCGCTTTCAATGAAAGGACTCCAGAGCACTCAAAAACCCGCTTCCAATGAAATGACTCAGAGCACTTAAAAACCCGCTTCAAGCGAAATGACTCAGAGTTCTTAAAACCCGCTTCCCTCTGAAATGACTCCAGAGCACTCAAAAAACCGCTTCAGAAAGGACTCCACAGCACTTAAAACCGCTTCAACGAAATGATCCCAGAGCACTTAAAAATCCTTCCAATGAAATGACCTCCAGAGCACATAAAAACCCGCTTCCAGCGAAATGATTCCAGAGCACTTAAAAACAGGCTTCCATGAAATGAGCCCAGAGCACTTAAAAACCAGCTTACAAAAAATGAGCCCAGAGCACTTAAAAACCAATTCAATGAAATGTCCTCAGTGCACATAAAAACCGGTTCAAATGAAATGATTCAAAAGCACTCTAAAACAAGCTTCCAACAAAATGACTCCCAGAACACTTAAAACCCGCTTCCAAGGAAAAGACTCAGAGCACTCTAAAACCTGCTTCTAAAGAAATGACTCCAGAGTACTTAAAAGCCCAGTTCAACAAAATGTCCTCAGTGCACATAAACACCCCTTCAAAGAAATGACTCAGAGCACTTAAAAAACCCGCTTCAGCGAAAGGACTCCACAGCACTTAAAACCAGCTTTCATGAAAGGACTCCAGAAAACATTAAAAAACCGCTTCCAACAAAATGACTGCAGAGCACTTAAAAACCTGCTTCGAAGAAATGACTCCAGAGCACTTAAAAACCGCTTCCAGCGAAATGACTCAGAGCACTTAAAACCTGCTTCCACGAAATGAGCCCAGAGCACTTAAAAGCTCAGTTCAACAAAATGTCCTCAGTGCACATAAAAACCCCCTTCCAACAAAATGACTCCAGAGCACTTAAAAACCGCTTCAAGCGAAATGACTCAGAGCACTTAAAACCCCTTCCAGCGAAATGACTCCAGAGTACTCAAAAACACACTTCAATGAAATGACTCAGAGCACTTAAAACCCGCTTCAGCGAAATGACTCCAGAGCACTTAAAAACCCACTTCAACGAAATGAATCAGAGAACTCTAAAACCCGCTTCCAATGAAATGACTCAGAGCACTTAAAAACCGCTACCAATGAAATGACTCCAGAACTTAAAAACCCAGTTCAGCGAAATGTCCTCAGTGCACATAAAAACCCGCTTCCAATGAAATGACTCAGAGCACTCAAAACCGCTTCCAATGAAATGACTCCAGAACACCAAAAACCGCTGCAGAAATGAGCCCAGAGCACTTAAAAACCGCTTCCACGAAATGATCCCAGAGCACTTAAAACCCAGTTCCACGAAATGTCCTCAGTGCACATAAAAAACCGCTTCAAAAAAATGAACCCAGAGCACTTAAAAACCCGCTTGAAATGACCTCAGAGCACATAAAAACACGCTTCAAAAATGATTCAGAGCACTCTAAAACCCGCCTCAACCAAATGACTCAGAGCACTTAAAAACCCGCTTCCAGCAGAAATGACTCAGAGCACTTAAAACCCGCTACCAAAGAAATGACTCCAGAGCACTTAAAACCCCTTCCAGAACTGACTCCAGAGCACTCTAAAACCGCTTCAAGCGAAATGACTCAGAGCACTTAAAAACCCGCTTCCAATGAAATGACTCAGAGCACTTAAAAACCCGCTTCCATCAAAATGACTCAGAGCACTTCAAAACCCAGTTCAACAGAAATGTCCTCAGTGCACATAAAAACCCGCTTCAACAGAAATGATCCCAGAGCACTTAAAAACCTGCTTCAGCGAAATGACTCCAGAGCACTTAAAAACCGCTTTCAATGAAATGACTCAGAGCACTTAAAAACCGCTTTCAACTAAATGACTCCCAGAGCACTTAAAAACCGCTTCCAGCGAAAGGACTCCACAGCACCAAAACCCGCTTTCGAAATGATCCCAGAGCACTTAAAAACCTGCCTCAGCGAAATGATTCCAGAGCACTTAAAAACGTGCTTCTAAAGAAAGGACTCAAGGCACTTAAAAACCGGTTCCAACGAAATGATCCCAGAGCACTTAAAAACCTGCTTCCAGCGAAATGACCTCCAGAGCACATAAAAACCCGCCTCACGAAATGACTCCAGAGCACTTAAAACCCCTTCCAGCGAAATGACTCAGAACTCTAAAACCCTTCCAATGAAATGACTCAGAGTACTTAAAAGCCCAGTTCAACAAAATGTCCTCAGTGCACATAAAACCCCCTTCAACGAAATGATTCCAGAGCACTTAAGCGCGTGCTTCAAAGAAAGGACTCACAGCATTTAAAACCCAGTTCAACGAAAAACCCGCTTAAAACCAATGAAATGAATCAGAGCACTCAAAAACCGCTTCCAGTGAAATGACTCCAGAGCACTGAAAAACCCGCTTCCAGTGAAATGACTCAGAGGACTTACAAACCGCTTCCAGCGAAATGACTCCAGACCACTCAAAAACCCGCTTTCAGCGAAATGACTCCAGAGCACTTAAAACCCACTTCCAGCGAAATGAGCCCAAAGCACGTAAAAGCTCAGTTCAACAAAATGTCCTCAGTGCACATAAAACCCCCTTCCAACAAAATGACCCAGAGCACTTAAAAGCGTGCTTGCGAAAGGACTCCACAGCACTTAAAAAACCCGCTCCAGCGAAATGACCTCAGAGCACATAAAAACCCGCTTCCAGCGAAATGATTCAGAGCACTTAAAACCCGCTTCAAGCGAAATGAGCCCAGAGCACTTAAAACCCGCTTACAAAAATGAGCCCAGAGCACTTAAAACCCAATTCAATGAAATGTCCTCAGTGCACATAAAAACCCGTTCAAGCGAAATGATTCCAGAGCACTCTAAAACAAGCTTCCAACAAAATGATTCCAAAGCACTTAAAAACCTGCTTCCAAAAATGTCTCCCAGAACACTTAAAAACCCGCTTCCAAGGAAAATGACTCAGAGCACTCTAAAACGTGCTTCTAAAGAAATGACCCCAGAGTACTTAAAAAGCCCAGTTCAACAAAATGTCCTCAGTGCACATAAAAACCCCTTCAAAGAAATGACTCCAGAGCACTTAAAAACCGCTTCCAGCGAAAGGACTCCACAGCTCAAAAACCGCTTCAACGAAATGATCCCAGAGCACTTAAAACCCCCTTCCAGCGAAATGATTTCAGAGCACTTAAAAGCGTGCTTCAAAAGAAAGGACTCCACAGCACTTAATAACCGCTTCCAGCGAAATGATCCCAGAGCACTTAAAAACCTGCTTCAATGAAATGACTCCCAGAGCACTTAAAAATCTGACTCTTAAAAACCCAGCGAAATGACTCAGAGCACTTAAAAACACGCTTCCAACAAAATGACTCAGAGCACTTAAAGACCGCTTCCAAAAAATGACTCAGAGCACTTAAAACCCCCTTCCAGCGAAATGACTCAGATCACTCAAAAACCGCTTCCAATGAAATGACTCAGAGCACTTAAAAACCAGCTTCAATGAAATGACTTCAGAGCACTTAAAACCGCTTCAAAGAAATGACTCAGAGCACTTAAAAACCTGATTCACACATAATGGACTCAGAGCACATAAAAACCTGCTTCAATGAAATGACTCAGAGCACTCAAAAACCGCTTCAATGAAATGACTCCAGAGTACTCAAAAACAAGCTTGACCAATGAAATGACTCAGAGCACTCAAAAACCGCTTCCAATGAAATGACTCCAGAGCACTTAAAACCTACTTTCAGCGAAAAGACTCCAGAGCACATAAAAACCCGCTTCCAGCAGAAATGACTCCAGAGCACTTATAAACCCACTTTCAGCGAAATGACTTCAGAGCAATTACAAACCCGCTTCAAAGAAATGAGCCCAGAGCACTTAAAAAACCCACTTCAGAAATGGGCCCAGAGCACGTAAAGCTCAGTTCAACAAAATGTCCTCAGTGCACATAAAACCCCCTTCAACGAAATGACTCCAGAGCACTTAAAAAGCGTGCTTCCAACTAAAGGACTCCACAGCGCTTAAAAACCCGTTTCAAAAAATGATCCCAGAGCCATAAAAACCCGCTTCCAGCTGAAATGACCTCAGAACACATAAAATCCGCTTCCCACAAAATGACTCCAGAGCACTCAAAACCTGCTTCCATGAAATGACTACAGAGCACTTAAAAACCGCTTCCAGCGAAATGAACCCAGAGCATTTAAAAACCCGCATCAGACCTCAGAAATGACTCCAGAACTCTAAAACCCGATTCAAAAAATGACTCCAGAGCACTTAAAACCCCCTTCCAACGAAATGACTCAGAGTACTAAAAAGCCCGAGTTCAACAAAATATCTTCAGTGCACATAAAACCCCCTTCAAAATGATTCAGAGCTCTTAAAAGCGTGCTTCAAAGAAATGAATCCACAGCACTTAAAAACCTGCTTCCAATGAAATGATCCCAGAGCACTTAAAAACCTGCTTCAACAGAAATGAACCCAGAGCAGTTAAAAACCCTTCCACAAAATGACTGCAGAGCACTTAAAAACGTGCTTCCAGCGAAATGACTCAGAGCACTTAAAACCCGCTTCAATGGAAATGACTCCAGAGCACGTAAAAACCCTTCTTCAAAGAAATGATTCAGAGCACTTAAAAAGGTGCTTCTAAAGAAAGGACTCCACAGCACTTAAAAACCCGCTTTCAAAGAAATGATCCCAGAGCACTTAAAAACCTGCTTCAACGAAATAACCTCAGAGCACATAAAAACCTGCTTCCAATGAAATGACTCAGAGCACTTAAAAACCCATTTCCAAATAAATGACTCCAGAGCACTCTAAAACCCGCTTCCAACAAAATGACTCCCAGAGTACTTAAAAGCTCAGTTCTAACAAAATGTCCTCAGTGCACATAAAACCCCTTTCAACAAAATGACTCCAGAGCACTTAAAAACCGTGATTCCAGCGAAAGGACTCTACAGCACTTAAAAACCCGCTTCCAGCGAAATGATCCCAGATCACTTAAAACCCACTTCCAACAGAAATGACTCAGAGAACTCTACAACCAGCTTCCAAACGAAATGACTCAGAGCACTTAAAAACCTGCTTCCAAAAATGACTCCAGAGCACACAAAAACCGCTTCCAATGAAATGACTCAGAGCACTTAAAAGCTCAGTTCCAACAAAATGTCCTCAGTGCACATAAAAACCCCCTTCAACCAAATGACTCCAGAGCACTTAAAAACCGCTTATAAAAGAAATGACTCCAGAGCACTTAAAAACCCCTTCAAAGAAATGACTCAGAGAACTTAAAAACCAGCTTGCTGAATTATCTCAGAGCACGCTAAAACCGCTTCCAAGCGAAATGACTCAGAGCACTCAAAACGTGCTTCCAATGAAAGGACTCCACAGCACTAAAAACCACTTCCAGCGAAATGACCCCAAGCGCTCTAAAACCCGCTTCCAGTGAAATGACTCCAGAGCACTTAAAAACACACTTCAGCGAAATGACTCCCAGAACTCTAAAACCCAGTTCAAGCAAAATGACTTCAGAGCACTTAAAACCCCTTCAAGCGAAATGAATCCAGAGTTCTTAAAAAACCTGCTTCCTCTGAAATGGTCCCAGAGCACTCAAAGCTCTGTTCAACAAAATGTCCTCAGTGCACATAAAACCCCCTTCGAAATGACTCCAGAGCAGTTAAGAACCGCTTCAAGCGAAATGACTCCAGAGTTCTTAAAAACCCGCTTCCTCTGAGAAATGACTCCATAGCACTCAAAAACCGCTTCCAAAAAAATGATCCACAGCACTTAAAAACCGCTTCCAGCGAAATGATCCCAGAGCACTTAAAAACCCGCTTCCAGCGAAATGACCTCCAGAGCACTTAAAAACCGCTTCCAACGAAATGATCCCAGATCACTTAAAAACCCACTTCCAGCGAAATGACTCCAGAGCACATAAAAACCGCTACCAGCGAAATGACTCCAGAGCACTTAAAAACCCAGTTCCAGCGAAATGTCCTCAGTGCACATAAAACCTGCTTCAACAAAATGAACCCAGAGCACTTAAAAACCCGCTTCCAGCGAAATGATTCAGAGCACTTAAAACCCCCTTCAATGAAATGACTCAGAGTACTTAAAAGTCCAGTTCAACAAAATGTCCTCAGTGCACATAAAACCCCCTTCCAGCGAAATGACTCAGAACACGTAAAACCCTCTTCCAGCAAGAAAATGACTCCAAAGCACGTAAAAACCCGTTTCCATAGAAATGATCCCAGAGCCCCTAAAAACTCGCTTCAATGAAATGTCCTCAGTGCACATAAAAATCTTAAAAACCACTTCCAGCGAAATGACTCAGAGCACTTAAAAACCTGCTTCCAATGAAATGACTCCAGAGCACTCAAAAACCTGCTTCCAATGAAATGACTCAAGTACTTAAAAGCCCAGTTCAACAAAATGTCCTCAGTGCACATAAAAACCCCTTCAACTAAATGACTCAGAGCACGTAAAAACCGCTTCAGCTGTGAAATGACTGCAGAGCACGTAAAAACCCGTTTCCAAAGAAATGATCCACAGCCCTTAAAAACTCGCTTCCAATGAAAATGACCTCAGAGCACATAAAAACCCGCTTCCAATGAAATGACTCCAGAGCACTCAAATACCCGCTTCAATGAAATGACTCTAGAGCACTTAAAAACCGCTTCCAGCGAAATGACTCAGAGCACTTAAAAACCCGCTTCTGCGAAATGAATCAGATCCTCAAAACCCACTTCCCAAAGGAAATGAGTCAGTGTACTCAAAAACCCGCTTCCAAAGAAATGACTCAGAGCACTAAAAACCTGCTTCCAACGAAATGACTCAAGAGCACTCAAAAACAAGCTCCCTGAAATGAATCCAGAACTCTAAAACCCGCTTCAATGAAATGACTCCAGAGCACTTAAAACCCCTTCCAATGAAATGGCCCAGAGCACTTAAAACCTGCTTCCAGCGAAATGAGCCCAGAACACTTAAAACCCAGTTCAACGAAATGTCCTCAGTGCACATAAAAACCGCTTCCAACAAAATGAACCCAGACCACTTAAAACCCACTTCCAGCGAAATGACCTCAGAGCACAAAAAACCGCTTCAAAGGAAATGATTCCAGAGCACTGTAAAATCCGCCTCCAACCAAGTGACTCCAGAGCACTTAAAAACCGCTTCCAACGAAATGACTCCAGAGCACTTAAAACCCGCTTCAATGAAATGACTCAGAGTACTTAAAAACCCAGTTCAACAAAATGTCCTCAGTGCACATAAAAACCGCTTCCAGCGAAATGATTCCTGAGCACTTAAAAACACTTAAAAATGAAAATGAACCCAGAGCACTTAAAAACCCCTTACAAAGAAATGGGCCCAGAGCACTTAAAAACCCAATTCCAACGAAATGTCCTCAGTGCACATAAAAATCGGTTCCACGAAATGATTCAGAGCACTCTAAAAAAGCTTCCAAAGAAATGACCTCAGAGCACATAAAAACCGCTTCCAACAAAATGACTCCTGAGCACTCAAATACCGCTTCAAGGAAATGACTACAGAAAGCACTTAAAAACCCTCTTCAATGAAATGACTCCAGAGCACGTAAAAACCCGCTTCCATCGAAATGACTCAGAGCACTTAAAAACCCAGTTCAACAAAATGTCCTCAGTGTACATAAAACCCGCTTCCAGCGAAATGACTCCAGAGCACTTAAAAACCCGCTTCCAGCAATGAAATGACTCAAGAGCACTTAAAAACCCGCTTCAACAAAATGAATCAGAGAACTCTAAAACCGCTTCCAATGGAAATGACTCAGAGCACTCAAAAACCCACTTCAATGAAATGACTCCAGAGTACTCAAAAACAAGCTTCCAATCAAATGACTCCAGAGTACTCAAAACCGCTTTCAGCGAAATGACTCCAGAGCACTAAAAACCCGCTTCCAGCGAAATGACTGCAGAGCACGTAAAACCCGTTTCAAAAAATGATCCCCAGCCCTTAAAAAACCTTCCAGCAGAAATGACCTCAGAGCACATAAAAACCGCTTCCAATGAAATGACTCCAGAGCACTTAAAAACCCAGTTCAACGAAATGGCCTCAGTGCACATAAAAAACCACTTCAACAAAATGAACCCAGAGCACTTAAAACCCAGCACCAGCAGAAATGACCTCAGAGCACATAAAAACCTGCTTCAAAGGAAATGATTCCAGAGCACTCTAAAACCCGCCTCCAACCAAGTGACTCCAAAGCACGTAAAAACCGTTTCCATAGAAATGATCCCAGAGCCCATAAAAACTTCCTTCCAATGAAATGTCCTCAGTGCACATAAAAACCGCTTCCAGCGAAATGACTCCAGAGCACTTAAAAACCTGCTTCCAAAATAATGACCTCAGAGCACATAAAAACCAGCTTCAATGAAATGACTCCAGAGCACTCAAAACCAGTTCCAATGAAATGACTCAGAGCACTAAAAACCCGCTGTGAAATGACTCAGAACACTTAAAAACCCGCTTCAAGGAAAAGATTCCAGAGCACTCTAAAACCCGCTTCCAAGAAATGACCCCAGAGCACTTAAAAACCCAGTTCAACAAAATGTCCTCAGTGCATAATAAACACCCCTTCATAGAAATGACTCCAGAGCACTTAAAACCGGCTTCCAAAGAAATGACTCAGAGCACTTAAAACCCGCTTTCAAAGAAATGACTCCAGAGCACTTAAAACCCCCTCTGAAATGGGCCCAGAGCACATAAACCCAGTTCAGCGAAACCACTCCAGAGCGCAAAAACCCTTCCAGCGAAATGACCTCAGAGCACTGGAACAACCCGCTTCCAATGAAATGAATCAGAGCACTCTAAAACCCACTTCCACGAAAATGACTCAGAGCACTTAAAAACCGCTTCCAGCGAAATGACTCCAGAGCGCTCAAAAACCCAGTTCCAATGAAATGTCCTCAGTGCACATAAAAACCCGCTTCAAAGAAATGACTCAGAGCACTAAAAAACCGCTTCCAATGAAATGACTCAGAGCACTAAAAACCCGCTTCCATCAGAAATGAGCCCAGAGCACTTAAAAACCCAGTTCAATGAAATGTCCTCAGTGCACATAAAAAACTGCTTCAACAAAATGAACCCAGAGCACTTAAAAACCCTCTTCCAACCAAATGACCTCAGAGCACATTAAAACCGCTTCAAAGGAAATGACTCCAGAGCACTCTAAAACCCTTCCAAGCAAATGACTCCAGAGCAATTAAAACCCGCTTCCAGCAATTGACTCCTGAGCACTTAAAAACCCGCTTCCAATGAAATGACTCCAGAGCACTTAAAAACCCGTTTCCACGAAATGACTCTCAGAGCCCTCAAAACCTGCTTCCACTGGAAATGACTACAGAGCAATTAAAAACCCGCTTCAAGCGAAATGGCTCCAGAACTTAAAATCTGCTTCCAGCGAAATGACTCAGAGCACTTAAAAACCCGCTTCCAATGAAATGACTCCAGAGCACGTAAAAAACCAGTTCCAACGAAATGTCCTCAGTGTACATAAAAACCGCTTCCAGCGAAATGACTCCAGAGCACTTAAAAACCTGCTTCCCATGAAATGACTCAAGAGCACTTAAAAACACGCTTCCAGCAAAATGAATCAGAGAACTCTAAAACCGCTTCCAATGAAATGACTCCAGAGCACTCAAAACCCACTTCAATGAAATGACTCCAGGTACTCAAAAACCGCTTCAATCAAATGACTCAGGTACTCAAAACCCACTTTCAACGAAATGACTCCAGAGCACTTAAAAACCGCTTCCAACAAATTGACTCAGAGCATTTAAAAACCTGCTTCCAGCGAAATGAGCGACACTGAGCAGTTAAACCCGCTAAAAACCAGCGAAAGGACACAGAACATTTAAAACCCGCTTCCAGCAGAAATGACTCAGAGCACTCTAAAAACCGCTTCCAACAAATTGACTCAGAGCATAAAAACCTCCTTCCAACGAAATGACCCCAGAGCACTTAAAATCCCAATTCCAAGCGTGGGACCCCCAGAACATTTATAACCCGCTTCAATGAAATGACTCAAGAGGACTTAAAACCTGCTTCCAGCGAAATGATTTCAGAGCACTCAAAACCCGCTTCCAATGAAATGACTCCAGAGCGCATAAATACCGCTTCCAACTAAATGACTACAGAGCACTTAAAAACCCTCTTCAAATTAATTAGCCCAGAGCACTTAAAAACCCGCTACCAACTAAATGAGCCCAGAGCACTTAAAAACCCAGTTCCAATGAAATGTCCTCAGTGAACATAAAAACCGCTTCCAATGAAATGACTCCAGAGCACTTAAAAACCGCTTCCAACAAAATGATTCCAGAGCACTCTAAAAACGCTTCCAGCCAGAAATGAGCCCAGAGCACTTAAAAAACCGCTTCCAACAGGAAATGACTCCTGAGAACTTAAAACCAGCTTCAATTAATTGACTACAGAGCATTTAAAAACCTGCTTCAATGAAACCACCTAGAGCACTTAAACCCCTTCCAGCGAAAGGACACCAGAACATTTAAAACCCCCTTCCAACGAAATGACTCAGAACACTTAAAAACCGCTTCAAACAAAAGCGACCCTAGAGCACTTAAACCCGGTTCCAGCGAAAGGACTCCAGAACATTTAAAACCCCCTTCAATGGAAATGACTCCTGAGCACTCAAAAACCTGCTTCAACGAAATGACTCCAGAGCCCTCAAAAACTGTTACCAGAAATGACTCCAGAGCACTTAAAAACCCGATTCAACAGAAATGACTCCAGAGCACTCAAAAACCCGCTTAAAATGAAATGACTACAGAGCACTTAAAAACCCTCTTCAAAGAAATGAGCCCAGAGCACCTAAAACCCACTTCAAAGGAAATGAGCCCAGAGCACTTAAAATCCCAGTTCAGCAGAAATGTCCTCAGTGCACAGAAAAACTCGCTTCCAGCAGAAATGACTCCAGAGCACTCAAAAACCCGCTTCAATGAAATGACTCCAGAGCACTTAAAACCCGCTTCCAGCTAAATGAGCCCAGAGCATAAAAACCCGCTTCCAGCGTAATGACCCAGAGCACTCAAAAGCCCACTTCCAGCGAAATGACTCAGAGTACTCAAAAACACTCTACCAATGAAATGACTCCAGAGCACTTAAAAACCCGATTCAACAAAATGACTCTGAGAATTCTAAAACCCTTCCACCAAAATGACTCCAGAGCACTTAAAAAACCGCTCCAATGAAATAACTCCAGAGCACTTAAAAACCCAGTTCCAACGAAATGTCCTCAGTGCACATAAAACCGCTTCCACGAAATGACTCCAGAGCACTTAAAAACCCCCTTCCAGCGAGCGGACTCCACAGCACTTAAAAACCGCTTTCAAAGAAATGATCCCAGAGCACTTAAAAAAAACCGCTTCCAATGAAATGACCTCAGAGCACATAAAAACCCGCTTCCAGCGAAATGATTCCAGAGCACTCTAAAATCTGCTTCCAGCGAAATGACTCAGAGCACTAAAAAACCGCAATGAAATGACTCAGAGCTCTAAAACCCGCTTCCAACAAATTGACTACAGAGCATTTAAAAACCTGCTTCCAGCGTAGCGACACTAGAGCACTTAAACCCGCTTCCAGCGAAAGGAGCCCAGAACATTTAAAACCCGCTTCCAGCGAAATGACTCCAGAGCACTTAAAAACCGCTTCCAACAAATTGACTCCCAGAGCATTTAAAAACCTCCTTCCAGTGAAATGACCCTAGAGCATAAATCCCAATTCAAGCGTGGGACACCAGAACATTTATAACCTTCCTTCCATGAAATGTCTCAGGAGCACTTAAAAACACGCTTCCAAGCGAAACTACCCTAGAGCACTTAAGCCCGCTGTGAAAGGACACCAGAATATATAAAACCCCCTTCAAATGAAATGAATCTGAGCACTCAAACCCGATTTCAGCGAAATGACTCCAGAGGCATCAAAACCCATTTCAACGAAATGACTCCAGAGCACTTAAAAACCAGCAAAATGGAAATGACTACAGAGCACTTAAAAACCCTCTTCAAAAATGAGCCCAGAGCACTTAAAAACCGGCTTCCAACAAAATGAGCCCAGAGCACTTAAAACCCAGTTCCAATGAAATGTCCTCAGTGCACATAAAAACCCACTTTCAGCGAAATGACTCCAGAGCACTCAAAACCCGCTACCAATGAAATGACTCCAGAGCATAAATACCACTTCAACTAAATGAGCCCAGGCACTTAAAAACACGCTATGAAATGAGCCCAGAGCACTTAAAAACCCAGTTCAATGAAATGTCCTCAGTGCACTTAAAAAACCCGCCTCAGCGAAATGACTCCAGAGCATCTAAAAACCCCTTCGAAGAAATGACTCCAGAGCACTTAAAAACCCCTTCAAATGAAATGACTTCAGAGCACTTAAAAAACCCCCTTCAGCGAAATGACTCCAGAGTGCTCAAAAACCCTTCAATGGAAATGACTCCAGTGCCCTCAAACCCTGCTTCCAGCGAAATGACTCCAGAGCACTAAAAAACCCGCTTCCAGAAATGACTCAGAGAACTCTAAAACCTGCTTCAATGAAATGACTCCACAGCATAAAAACCGCTTCCAGCGAAATGACTCCACAGCTTAAAACCCAGCTCCAATGAAATATCCTCAGTGCACATAAAAACCTGCTTCAACAGAAATGACTCAGAGAACTTAAAAACCGCTTCCAGCGAAATGATCCCAGAGCACTTAAAAACCTGCTTCAATGAAATGATCTCAGAGCACATAAAAACCTGCTTCCTACTAAATGATTCAGGGCACTCTAAAACCGCTTCCAGCGAAATGTCTCAGCGCACTTAAAAACCCGCTTCAACGAAATGACTTCAGATCACTTAAAAACCCTTTCCAGCAGGAAATGACTCCTGAGCACTCAAAAACCCACTTCAGCAAGAAATGACTCAAAAGTACTAAAAAACACCTTCAATGAAATGACTCGAGCACTTAAAAACCTGCTTCCAACGAAATGACTCCAGAGCACTTAAAACCCAGTTCAAAGAAATGACTCAGAGCACTTAAAACCCGCTTCCAACAAATTGACTACAGAGCATTTAAAAACCTGCTTCTAACGAAAGCGACCTAGAGCACTTAAATCCGCTTCAACATAAGGACACCAGAACATTTAGAACCCTGCTTCAAGCAAAATGACTCAGGAACACTTAAAAACATGCTTCCAACGAAATGACTCCAGAGCACTCAAACCCTGCGCTGCGATATGACTCAGAGGACTAAAAACCTGCTTCCAGCGAAATGACTCCAGAGCACTCAAAACCCTTCCAATGAAATGACTACAGAGCACTTAAAACCCTCTTCAAAAAATAGGCCCAGAGCACTTAAAACCCAGTTTCGCGAAAGGTCCTCAGTGCAAATTAAAACCAGCGTCCAGCGAAATGACTCCAGAGCACTGAAAAACCCTCTTCCAGCGAAATGACCTCAGGACGCAAAAAACCCGCTTCCAACAAAATGATTCAGAGCACTCTAAAACGCTTCCATGAAATGGCCCAGAGCACTTAAAAACCGCTTTCAACGAAATGACTCCAGAGCACTTAAAAACCAGCTTCAAATAAATTGACTACAGAGCATTTAAAACCTGCTTCCAGCTGAAGCGACCCTAGAGCACTTAAACAAGCGCTCAATGAAAGGACACCAGAACATTAAAACCCCCTTCAGCGAAATGACTCAGGAGCACTTAAAAACCGCTTCAAAGCGAAACTACCCTACAGCATAAACCCGCTTCCAGCGAAGGACACAGAATATTTAAAACCCCCTTCAAATGAAATGGATCCTGAGCACTCAAAACCCGCTGCAGAAATGTCTCAGAGGCTTCAAAAACCCATTTCCAGCGAAATGACTCCAGAGCACTTAAAACCCGCTTCCAAGCGAAATGACTCCAGAGCACTCAAAACCTGCTTAAAATTAAATGACTACAGAGCACTTAAAACCCTCTTCAAAATGAGCCCAGAGCACTTAAAACCGGCTTCCAACAAATGGGCCCAGAGCACTTAAAAACCCAGTTCAGCAAAATGTCCTAAGTGCACATAAAAACCCCTTCGAGAAATGACTCAGAGCACTCAAAACCCGCTTCAATGAAATGACTCCAGAGCACTTAAATACCGATTCAACTAAATGGGCCCAGAGCGCCAAAAACACGCTGTGAGAAATGAGCCCAGAGCGCTTAAAACCCAGTTCAATGAAATGTCCTCAGTGCACTTAAAAACCCGCCTCCTCTGAAATGACTCCAGAGCACTTAAAACCGCTTCCAGCGAAATGACTTCAGAGCACTTAAAAACCTGCTTGAAAACCAACAGAAATGACTCAGAGCACCCAAAAACCACTTCCAATGAAATGACTCAGAGATTTCTAAAGCCTTCCAAAATGACTCAGAGCACTTAAAAACCCGCTTTTGTAAATGACTCCAGAGCACATAAAAACCCAGTTCAACGAAATGTCATCAGTGCACATAAAAACCCCGCAGCGAAAGGACTCAGAGCACTTAAAAACCAGCTCCAAGCGGTCTCCACAGCATTAAAAACCGCTTCAAAGAAATGATCCCAGAGCGGTTATAAAACCGCTTCAATGAAATGACCCCAGAGCACATAAAAACCTGCTTCCAGCAGAAATGACTCAGAGCGCCAAAACCAGCTCCAGCGAAATGACCTCAGAGCACAGAACAACCGCTTCCAACTATATGAATCAGAGCACTCTGAAAAGCGCTTCCAGCTAAATGACTCCAGAGCACTTAAAACCCCTACCAGCAGAAATGACTCCAAGAGCACTTAAAAACCCAGTTCCATGAAATGTCCTCAGTGCACATAAAAACCAGCGTCAACAAAATGACTCCAGAGCACTCAAAAACCACTTCCAAAAAATGACTCAGAGCACATAAAAAACCGCTACCAACAAAATGAACCCAGAGCACTTAAAAACCTGCTTCCAACCAAATGACCTAAGAGCACATAAAACCCGCTTCAAAGGAAATGATTCAGGGCACTCTAAAACCTGCTTCCAACCAAATGACTCAGAGCATTAAAACCGGCTTCAAAGAAATGACTCGAGCACTTAAAACCTGTTTCCAACAAAATGACTCCAGAGCCCTCAAAACCTGCTTCCACTGAAATGTCTACAGAGCAATTAAAAACCCGCTTCAAGCGAAATGGCTCAGGTGCTTAAAAACACCTTCCATCGAAATGACTCCAGAGCACTTAAAAAGCCCAGTTCAGAAATGTCCTCAGTGCACATAAAACCAGCTGAAATGACTCAGAACACTTAAAAACCTGCTTCAAAAATGACCTCAGAGAACATAAAAACACGCTTCCAATTAAATGACTCAGAGCACTCAAAAACCGCTTCCAGCTAGAAATGACTCCAGAGCACTTAAACCCAGTTCCAAAGAAATGACTCCAGAGCACTTAAAAGCCCGCTTCCAACAAATTGACTACAGAGCATTTAAAACCTGCTTCCTAGCGAAAGCGACCTAGAGCACTTAAATCCCGCTTCCAGCGTAAGGACACCCAGAACATTTAGAACCCTGCTTCAAGCGAAATGACTCAGGAACACTTAAAAACATGGCTGAAATGACTCCAGAGCACTCAAACCCTACTTCCAGCGATATGACTCAGAGGACTAAAAAAACCTGCACCAACAAATGACTCCAGAGCACTCAAAACCTGCTTCAATGAAATGACTACAGAGCACTTAAAAACCCTCTTCAAAGAAATGAGCCCAGAGGCGCTTAAACCCAGTTTCAGCAAGGTCCTCAGTGCAAATTAAAACCGCTTCCAGCAGAAATGGCTCAGAGCACTGAAAAACCCTCTTCCAGCGAAATGACCTCAGAGGACATAAAACCCGCTTCCCACAAAATGATTCCAGAGCACTCTAAAACACGCTGACATGGTGGAGCCCAGAGCAGCAAAAACCCGCTTCCAGCGAAATGACTCCCAGCACTTAAAACCAGCTTCAAATAAATTGACTACAGAGCA
>JAEOAE010004035.1:0-29592 GCA_036365155.1 Meriones psammophilus
ATCTAGCTAGAAAAAAAAAACTTAGGCAATCAATACCTCAAATGACAAATAATGTATGTTTAGTGTCCTTCTTGGCACTATAGTAAAAGAAAGAATGTGATAGGATGCACCCCATATCATTGGAAATATTTCTTCATGCACTGAACATGGAGTGACTTGTAGGAGTTGAGATGCTGATTTACTTTATCCCCACAGATCATCCCAGTGTAGCTCTTGCTGAGTTCAAGTACCCAAACCTTGAGAGAAACCAGTACCTGCCCCATGGCAGTGAACTTCCCTGTCCTTTGAGGATCCTCTGGGCTTGGCCTGGCCTGCATGGCTCTGTGCTTATCTGTTAGCACAGCTGTTATTTTGGGGATCTTTCTCAAGCACCATGACTCACCCATCATTAAGTCTAATAACTGGACTATAATAAAATACCCTCGTGTCTTCAATGAAATTATTTACCCCTACTCTTAGTAAGTTTATATAAAATGTATATCTAACCATAACTAAAAGAGTTCTCCATTTAAGCAATTTTATATCGATACACTATTTCAGAATTGAAACTACTTCTGAAAACACATTGTAGCCTCTTTTGGATATATGCCTCAGAGTGGTAAGGCTGGATCTTGAGGAAGCACTATTCCTAGTCATCTGAGAAAGCACCAGAATGATTTTCAGAGTGGTTGTACAAGTTTACATTCCACCAGCAGTGGAGAAGGCTCAAGTACACAATATGGACATTTGCTCAAACATATTTGTAGCAGCTTTATTTGTAATAGCCAGAAGCTGAAACAGCCCAGATGCCCATCAACTGAAGAATGAATGCAGAAATTGTGGTACATCTATACAACGGTATTACTCAGCAATGAAAAATAAGGAAATCTTGAAATTTGCAGGTAAATGGTGGGACGTGGAAAGGATCATCCTGAGTGAGATGTCCCAGAAGCAAAAAGACACACACATTATATACACTCACTCATATAAACATACAACATAGGATAAACCCACTAAAATCTGTACATCTAAACAAACTAAGCAAAGAGAGGACCCTAACTAAAATGCACAATCCCCATTCTGAAAGGCAAAGATGATGGACATCAGAAGAAGAACAGAAACAACCTAGGAACCTGCTACAGAGGGCCTCTGAAAACCAGAAGAAAGAGGAAACAACTGAGGAACCCACCACAGAGGGCCTCTGAAAGCCTCTGCCCTGCAGACCATCAAAGCAGAAACTGAGCCTGATGGCCAACTGTCGGAAAGTGTGAATGGAATTTTATGTAAGAAGTGGGAAATAGCAAGAGCTGGAGAGGACAGGAACTCTACAAGGAGAGCAACAGAACAAGAAAATTTGAACACAGGGAACTTCCCAGAGACTCATACTCAACCAAGGTCTATTCATGGAGATAACCTGGAACCCCTGCACAGATGTAGCCCTTGGAAGTTCAGTGTCCAAGTGGGTTACATAGTAATGGGAAGTGGGACTGCCTCTGACACAATCTGATTGGCCTGCTCTTTGATCACCTCCCCCTGAGGGGGAGCAGCCATACCAGGCCACAGAATATGACAATGCAGCCACTTCTGATGAGAACTGACAGTGTAAGATCAGAAAGAAGGAGAGGAAGACTTCCCCTATCAGTGGACTTGGGGAGGGGCATGCATGCAGAAAGGGGAGGAAGGGTGGGATTGGGAGGGGAGGAGGGAGGGGCTTATGGGGGATACAAAATGAATAAAGTGTAATCAATAATAATAATAATAATAATAATAATAATAATAATAATAAAAGAATGAAACAGAAGAAAAAATAAAAACAATTTAGGCCAAAGCAGCAACAATTATTATTCAATTCCTGGCATAATGCAATGTCTATACCTCATATCTTTGTAGAATTTATTTGTGTGCTAAATCTAAGTATTCTTTCATTATTTTGGTCATACAACACTACAGTGATACTGTGAAAGCTGATATTTCTAGGAAAGGAGGTCATAATACCTCATTTTTAACATCATTTTACAAAACATTCTTTGTCCATCATTATAGATCCTTATTTAAGGTGAAGATGTCTCCAGTCATTTATTTACAGCTCCATCTAGTCATTGGGGCATATCATATGTAACTACTAATCTTATAGGCCAAGTAATACCTGAGGATAGAGGAGTATGAGGTATTTAATCTCAAATGCTATCAACTCTCCTAGCACTACAGACTTGGTTTGCCTTTGTAAGAGTATGTTGTTCTGATTATTTTCTTCTTGAGGAAGTACAGGGTAGATTTTACAAGACTGTCTTGGAGCTGAAGTCTCATAAAGAATTCTCTGCCATTTTTATGTGAGTTACAATTTCCACAAGGAAGACATTCATGTAGGACCAGATAATTGATATTTCTGAGAGGCAGTATGCCCAGAATTTTTCTGGGAAGCTTAGAACAGTACCACAGAGTGAAGGCATAAATGATTCATTGAAGTATTTCCCATTGCTCCAATATCCCCAGGTCTTACATGTACTGAAAGCCCTCTAAGCATGTAGCAAGTGGAGATCAAGACCAAGCCTGAAAGATAGCATGAAGGCTACTGTAACATTCAGCTCAGCTGTGCTGGATCTTTGTCAAATAGCTGTGCTGACTTCATGGTTTTAACTGTATATGAACTTTGGTGAGGTTTTAATCCATTTGGAGGTGACATTGAGTGAAAATAAGCACCTATTTCTATGCTTCTACATATAGACATCTAGTTTGGTCAGCACCATTTATGAAGAATTTATCTGTTTTCCAATGTGTATTTCTTGCTTTCCAGTGTGTATTTCTATTTTTGTTATAGTACTAGTGCATTTACATAATCAAATATTACTCAGACATTTAAAAAATCAAATCATGAAACATGAAGGTAAATGCAGATTTACAGGTAACTGAGAGTGAGAGAACCTAGACCCCAAAAGAGAAATAGGGTATGTATTTGCTTTTACATATATATTAGTTGCAAGGTGTATGATATTCAAGCAACTGAACATAATACCACAGGGATACATACAGATTAAGAACTGGAGGTTAGGGAGGCAGAGATTTCTCCATAGGAAAGGGAAATAAAATACTTAGTACAAATTGAAGGTGGGCTAAAAAGATAGAATTGAAGGATTGGAAAAGGAAGTGGGCAATGAAAAGGTAACATGTGAAAAGACAGGTAAAATTAAGGGTCATTTGTTTGGTACAGTGGAAACCTAATGCAATAGAAGCTTTCTAAAATATATACATATAAGAAGCCAACATAAATGAAATCACCACCCAAGAAGAAAGTCCCAACTGGAAATCTCTTGTCACTAAATTAAGCATCCAGTACTGGTAATGGTTTATATTTAACTGAGGTATTGGCCAAAGTGGTGTGATTGTAATGTCAAAACAAAACAGGCTTTTGTCAAGACTATAGGTTGCTCTCCACAAAATGACTGCAATGCCCTATTGCTTGAGGTAGTAACACTTACACAAATCATTGAACATGCATAAATCGTGCCTATATAGGACCTTCACACTTATGTATTAGCAACTTTGATACAGGGAATACTCTGCACACTACAAAAGGATAAATATAAACGCTAACCCAGCTACCAAACTTTTGAACTATAATACTGTCCTGTAAGACATATTAATGCAACAGTTGTAGGAGTAAATAACCAATCTATAGTTTGACTCAAGGCCCATTTCACATGATGGAACCCACACCTGACACTGGTTTATTGAACAAGAAAAGAAATTACATAGCCCAGGGTTCTAGAAAAAAAAATATACTACGTTCTACTAAAAGAAATAAAATGACCATTGACACCATTCTGCTATACTCATAGACCAGGGTCTTGTTCTTCCATCATCAAAAAGCTTCCTCCTGCAGCTGATGAAATTAATTCAGGGACCCATAGAAAATAGATATTCAGTGAGACCTCAGAAGACTCAAGTAGAAATGGAAATTTTCCATCAAATTCATGCCCTCCACAGACATTTGTAATTCAGCCAGAAGACTGTAACAGAGAGAAAGAATAGAGGATACCAAAGAAGAAAGCACTATAAATTAAGATGACTGAAGCATATATAAATTGTGAGATACTGAGGCAGCATGCAGTAGGCCTTTTTAATATTCTGCACCAGATGTGGTTATACAGCTGAAATGAGAAGTGCACACCTGGCTTTGTCCCAACCCTTATCTCTAATTGTTAAGCACTTGCAAAGGAAAGCATATGTTTCTCCAAGGGACACTCATTTTTTCAGGGACTTCTCTTAATTGTACATTTAAGAGTACATTCAAAAGTTAGATGGCCAAAAAAATTCACTCACTGGTACATTTGGATTTTGATGTCCTATAATTCTCTCATGCATTTTAAAAATTTTAATATGGTTCTCATTTTAATTTGCTGAAGATTTTTTTGTTCACTTTTAAACTTTTATTAATTTCACTTTATTCACTTTATATCCCCATAAACTCCTCCCTCCTCCCCCTCCTAATCCCACTTTCCCTCCAACTTCTTCACACATGCCCCTCCTCAAGTCCACTGATAGGGAAGTCTTCCTCCCCTATCATATTCTTGCCTACCTTATCAGGTCTCAACAGGAATGGCTGCACCTTTTTCCTCTGTGTCCTGGAAAGGCTGCACCTCCCAGGAGTAGGTGATCCTACTCCTGAGCCATCCACTGAGTTCATGTCAAAGACATCCCCTGTTACCCTTAATAGGGAACTCACAAGGAGACAGATACTTATGGGCTACATCTGAGCAGGGGTTCTAGGTGTTCTTTATGCATGGTCCTTGTTTGGAACAGGACCCCCTGGGCCCATATTTTTGGTTCAGTTGGCCTTCTTGTGGTGTGCCTTTCCCATCCAGGTCTTTCTATCTCCTGAATCTTTCTTTTGAGTCCATGCTCTATGCTCAACGTTTGGCTATGAATTTAACCATCTATTTCAATACCTTGCTATGTATATTATTTCAGAGGCCCTCTCTGGTAGGTTCCTGCCCTGTTCTCTGTCTTCTCCCATTACCTGAATATATGCCCAGGGGTTGTACAGCTGAATCTTGAAGAAACACTGTTCATAATTTTTTTGAGAAAGCACCAGATTAATTTCCAAAGTGGTTGTACAAGTTTACATTCCCACCAGCAATGAAGAGTGTTCCTTTTTCTCCACATCCAGTCCAGCTTGTGTTGCAGATGATGTGATAGTACATATGAATGACCCTAAAAATTCAACCAAGGAACTCTACAGATGATAAACATCTTAATCAAAGTGGCTGGATACAAAATTAATTAAAAAATATGAAGCCCTCCTGTATACAAAAGACAAACAGGCTCAGAAAGAAATCAGGGAAACAACACCCCTTCACAATTGCCACAAATAACATAATTTACCTTGGTGTGACTCTAATCAAGTAAATGAGAGACTTGTATGAAAAAAAAAAACTTCAAGGAAGATATCAGAGGATGGAAAGATCTCCCATCCTCCAGGATTGATAGGATTAACATAGGAAAAATGGCCACTCTACGAAAAGAAATCTACAGACTCAATGCATTTCCAATCAAAATATCAACACAACTCTGTACAGACTTTGAAAGAGCAATTCTCAGTTTCATATAGAAAAACAAAAAAATGCAGAATAGATAAAAAAAAAAAAACATGCCTTTACAATAAGAGATTTTCTGAAGGCATCTTCATCCCAGACCTCAAGTAGTACTATAGGGCAGTAGTAATAAAAAGTGGCATGGTACTGGAACCTTTACTTTAAATCTTAAAGGGGTATGCATCTACTCATTAATAATTTTTATTAAATTATATCAATAAGTTGAGGGGAAAAAACCAAGTATAGGGCAATCAACTGCTGTCTCAGTTTCAGATCCAGCTTGAGGGTGTCCAGTCACCCAATGTTTCCTTGGGCTATTGTTTCTGCTCTTCAACCTTAAAGCATCACTGCCTTCACTATTAAGAGTGTACTTTTCTTAACTTTAAATTATTCTCAAGGGGCTGGAGGGATGGCTCAGCTGTTAAGAGCACTGTCTGCTTTTCCAAAGGTCCTGAGTTCAAGTCCCAGCAACCACATAGTGGCTCACGATCATCTATAATGAGATCTGGTGCCCTCTACTGGTCTGTACTGTATAATAATAAAGAAATAAATCTTTAAAAAAATATTCTCTAAGATTTTGTACATCACAGACATTAGCAATATAATCTTCCCGAACCTTGTTAAACAATCTTTTTTCAAATTCTTTCTAAGTATAATGGTCATTGCTAAAACCCTACAACTATGGTTCCTTTCAAGAGCAGTGATTAATTCATTAATCTGCTCCAGCAACCATTCGAAAAGGGATTAAGCATTGTTAAAATTTTAAATACCAGTGATATTGCCCAGTGAGTGGACTAGAAGCCTCCTTAGAGTTTTCATACAACTCATGTTATGAGGAATATGGGCATCATAATGGCATCAAACAGCTATGTTCCATAACAGCACAAAGTCCTCAGTATAAGCAGTTCTTGGGGTTATGCTTCTCCAAGACAAACTCATCATGACTATGCTAACAGGAGAGCCAAATTCCATGAGTGCTACAGATGTTTTGCTGTTGCTCCTGCATGGCTCTCAACAGGACCAGGTAGACAAAATAGTTTGCCTATATATGGGGGAGAGAGAAATGAGGTTTGGTCAGGCCCTGGGAAGGAGAATTCAGGGTATTCAGTGGGCTATGCCAGCCTTGAGGACTATATAACATGGAAGAACTGAGAGGTTGCTGGGAGAAAATTGGCAGCTAGGTCTGTTTTGATATGTTAAATACGAACCTCTGCCATTTGTTCCAGGTATGAAACCTACATCTATGGAAATATAAACTTCAGAGAGAGCAGGATGGTCTCCATTAGGTAATGATTAAAAAATGAGCTCACCAGAAAGAAAGGTGGCAAAGACAAAGATTCTAATTTTCTTTCCTTTCTTTATATCTTCTTTCTTTTCTTTGAAGGAGGGCGGGTACCCAGACTGGACTTAAATTTTTGCTGTCAAGTTTTGTTTTTCTAATTCATTTTTATTTTATTAATCATTTTTATTTTTTCACAATTTATTCATTGTATACCCCTATTAAAGGCCACTCCCTCAACTCCTACTGGTCCCACTCTCCTTCCTCTTTCCCCCAAACACTTTCCCATAGTCCACTCAAAAGAGGAGTTCCCCTCCTCTGCCATCCATCCACACATTATCATAACACTACTCAGCTATTAAAAACAGGGAAATAAAATTTCTGCTCTTATTACTTCTGCATAGGCCACTGTGCTCACCTCAGAAGATTTCATACTATGACACTTGCCTGCAAGCTTACTGTGAAATAAACACTAGGTATAACTCATTTTAGAGAGTCCCACCCCAAGACACTGTTTCATTTACCATCTCATATCCAGAAACACCTGAAATTTGAAATGCAATGAAGTGTGAAACATTTTATCACAAGCATGTCAGAGAATGTGGTTCTCTTCCTGCCTGGAGGCTGTTTCTCACCAGCCCAGGAAGTAAGAAGGGCCACAAGATGAGGTATAAACCTTGGAAGGCCCACAAGCATAACAGTGATCAGAACATTCTGGGAACCACCTCAGAAAGTAAGTTCAACTTTAATTCCAGAAAACAGAGGGTATGTACCCCTTCAGGAGTGACTGGGATGCTCTAAGGATAGGTTTAGATAATTGTTTAAAACTACGCACTTCAAGGATGTTTGATTTTCATTAAAAAGCACATTCTTATCACATGAACAAGAACACAGATCCTAATCATTCTATATTTAATGGGAGGAGAGAGTTAGCAGGGATCAGTGTGAAAAGCCATCTATCAATTTTGGTTGGTGGCATCTATGTCTAAAGACACTCTCCAGAGGAAGTCAGGCAGAGAAAACTCACCCTTGACATGGTTACACATCTAGGCCAGAAGCAGGGTCATACATAGAAAAGAAAGCTTCCTCCCTTATATCTCAAAATTCAGTGTGGGTTGTGATGTTTTTCGATAGTACCCCTGGAACAATAGTTATGTGTACACAAAGAAACTTCTACAGGCCACCACTGTTGTATTACTTTCAGAGAACTTTCTGGATGGTGTTAGTTTACCATTCCCTACATATTCATCCACTGGACTAAAAGTTTCTTGTGTAAAATGAAGCAATTGAAAACAGTAAATGTTGAGAATCAGGATTCTCAATAAGTCTTCCATAAACACCTTATTATATAATACTGTTGCATGTAATTGATATTCATCATTCATTGTATTCTTTTTAAAAATAAGTTTATTTACTTTACATTCCAATCATAGAGCCCCTCGCTTCTCTCCCCCAGTACTATTCTCCATTCCTATTGCCCCTATTTCCTTTCCCCTTCAGAAAAGAGAGGTCATTTCCATTGAGCTAGTTTTTCAGTTCTGTTGGATCTCAGTGGACCAAAGAAGACAAAGGCCTTTCCACAATGCTTATAGTCACAGAATTCCTCTCCAGTAAGGGTACTTTTATGATGATGATGACTCTAGATTTGTGTAAGGACTCACCATTTTAACACATTCATAAGTTTTCTCTTCAGTATGAATCCTTTCATGATGATAAAGATTATACAAATGTGGAATGGTTTCACCATGTTAAAAGCACTCACAGGCTTTCCGTCCATTAGGATTTCTTTCATGAGTGTGAAGATGATTCTGAAGTCCAGAAGTTTTTTTTCACATTGGTTACAGACAAACAGCTTCTTTCCAGTATGTATTCTTTTATGTACTAGGAACTGTTATGTGCAAAGACTTTGCCACATAGTTGCATTCATATGGTTTCCCTCCAGAATGTGTTGTTGTCTTAGGAGATGACTGTTACATGCAAAGGCATTATCACACTAATTACCCTCACAAGGCTTCTCTCCACTGTGTCTTTTTTCATGTTTTCGAAGACTACTCTGCTGTGCAAAGGCTTTACCACACTTACTACATTCATAAGGTTTCTCTCCAGTGTGTGTTCTTTTATGGCTTAAGAGAGTACTGTTTTCTGCAAAGGCTTTACCACACTCACTACATTCATAAGGTTTCTCTCCAGTGTGTGTTCTTTTATGCCGTATGAGATGACTGTTTTCTGCAAAGGCTTTACCACACTCATTACATTCATATGGTTTCTCTCCAGTGTGTGTTCTTTTATGCCGTATGAGATGACTGTTTTCTGCAAAGGCTGTACCACACTCATTACATTCATATGGTTTCTCTCCTGTGTGTGTTCTTTTATGCCGTATAAGATTACTGCTTTCTGCAAAGGCTTTACCACACTCATTACATTCATAAGGTTTCTCTCCAGTGTGTGTTCTTTTATGGCTTATGAGATTACTGTTTTGTGCAAAGGCTTTACCACATTGATTACATTTGTAAGACTTCTCTCCTGTGTGTGTTCTTTTATGCCGTATGAGAACAGAGATATAGGAGAAGGCTTTACCACATAGAGTGCATTTAAAGGGTTTCTCTCCAGTATGACTGTATTCATGCCTGCAAAGAAAATTGGCACATGTGAAAGATTTACCACAGTCATTTCATTACACTAATAAAATATTTATCTATATGAATTAATTTCATAATTTGGTCTAATGGTAAAGAAGAATCAAATTTTAAAGTTTTATTACTTTATTTACTTTCATGGTATTCACCTTCATTATGGGTATTTTTGAAGATCCCTGTGATGGTAAGAGCATTTGTTATGTGGTTCACTTTTATAGCACCATTTTTCTATAAGAGCTTTTCTCAAATATATGAAGATTATTGTAAGAATTCAGAGTTTTACCACAGCAATCCCATTCACAAATTTTTGTACTGTATGAATGACATTTCATTTAAGAAAGTGAGCAGGACACACAGAAGAAGTTCCAAATTCCTAGTATTTATAGGTATTTTCAGCAGTATAAGTGTGCTGATGAATTCACAGTGAAGTTGCAAAACCAATTAACACTAACCATTTTTCACAGTCAGAAAATCTACTCAAAGTGGGGACTACTACAAAATCAATTGTTCTTGGAGAAAGACAGATACACTGCTTCTTTCAATATCCCTATGCTCATGTGTCTTAGAAACATTGTGACATATGATATACCTATTAAATTACAATAATAATAAAAGATTCCCACATTGAATTAACACAGTTTGTTTTTTGTTCATCATAGACATGTCATATAGGGGTTAAGGTTTCTCCACAACAATAATCTTGACTCTCATAAGCTGCTCCTTTCACTAAACTTTACAATGTTACTGCATGACTATGAGTAACAGTGGTTGTACTATGACATATTTGCTTATTAGAAGGTTTTGGACACACACTGATCACCTATTCAATGTATATACCTCTTACAATATCTGAGTAGATAGAATGAGACTAAACAGATTGGCAGTTCAACTCAAAAGCTGTAATATCCATATGATTCCATTGGTATTTTCTGTTACAACATAAATTTATTTTCTTCTATCTTAGAGGAGTACCTGAAAACACAAATCAGATACCTGACATTGAAGTACATGGAATTGTGAGATTTTAATGATCATCAGTACACTTAAAGCAGTGCTGTTTATACACTGTTGCTTTTCTTTAAAACTTCCAGGTGTGCTGGTACATGCCCTTAATCCCAGCACTTGTGGAGGCAGAATCAGGCAGATCTGGGTGATTTTGAGGTCAGCCTGGTCTATCAAGCAATTCTAAGTTAAGCCACAGCTACACAGAAAAAAAAAAAAAAACTATTTCAAAAACAGAAAATAAAAATCAGCCAACAAACAAACAAGAAACCAAAAAACAAAATTTCAGGACACATTAAAATTTCTTAAGATTCATATCTGTATCAGCGTGCACATAAAGTTACCTGTTATTACTTGTAGAACTTTGAAAATGTTCTTTAATATTATGATCTTCCCAATTGTAGCCTAAAATATAGTACCAGAAAATATATATTATTGGAAATATCATATTATTGTTAAGAAAAAACTTAAATCACTATCTTCCGTGACCCTTAGAACCATGCCTGATTTATTCACCTCATTCCACCTCATTCTCAATTGGAATTATAGAAGAGGATCAATAATAAAGAGTTGTGTCCTTATTTTAAAAGTGAAAGAAAATTAGCAGTCTTACCTATAGCAGTGAGGTTTTTACAGGTCTCTAGCATCACATCTTTGTAGAGTTGCTTCTGGGAAGGTTCCAGCAAAGCCCACTCTTCTTGGCTGAATTTCACATGCACATCATTGAAGGTCACTGAATTCTAAAATATGTGATACATGTGTACAACAGAAACAGAGGCAACAATATAAATTTATACTTCATTGGAAATATATTCACATATTTCTATTACTTCATTCATTTATTGTCTGACACAGAAGTGCTAATATTAGACAGTTAGGTGTTGTGAAGGAAGGGAGAAGGAAAAGCCTAAATATTAGATTGTAAAAAAAACCGAAGCCATGCTTTGAAGACCTATGTTTTAGGAGTTTCATCAGTATGTGAAACATGAGTCTAAAGTAGCCAGGAGTTGGATTCTTGAGCAATCTATGAATTGGGTTCAGTTACTTGGATGAGTTGGTCAGGACCCAGTCATGAAAGAGGTGGAAGGAAAAAACACAGTCACGATATTTTTTCTAGCAACAAATGACATGTTGTGATGAGGGAACACTGGCATCAGTCCAAAGACAATGTGGCACTGAATATCGTGTTTTGACCATGCCTCAGGGATATGACATATCAGTATGTGAAAAGGGGGGCTTGTATATTTGTGGACAGGAACGTGGACTATGGTGAATACATGGATAAAAATAATATGAGGTGGCCAACAACAACAATCATAGCTGATAAGATCATATTTGTGAGTGACCAGACAAAAGTAAAGGCATAGAACACATGATTTTTCTTTGATAATTGTTTTGTATATTCTCCTTTCCAAATCATGTATAGTTTATAGTTGAAAAATAAAGATTAAAGCTTTTATATTAAAATGGAAGTGCTAATGTTATCATTAAGTCATTCTTAGAAGAAAACTGAATAACTGTGTCATATCTAAATTTTTAAAATAGGATATAGCCTTGAAATTGACATGCCAATTAATGTGGACAAAGACAAACAGAGAGAAGAGAGTGAAATAGAAAGAGAAAGATAGAGACAGAGATACAGAGAGAAATGAACATATAAACAGTACAGATTACATATCAGAGAAATTTATGAACATTTATTAACTACAAAAAATGATGGACTAGTTGGGTGTATTCAGTTGTGCCTCGAATTACATCACTCAGGAGGCAGAGGCAGGTGAATCTCATTGAGTTGGATGCCTGCATAATCTATGCAAAGAGTTCCAGGACAGCCAGACTTATATTGTAAGACAGAGCCTTCCCTAAAAGTCAATCAAACAAATATAATAGGTAGAAAAAACTCAGAGGTCTTTACTGAATCTCCTACAAGGAATTATACGTTCAATCCAATTCTGTATTAATCTTCCAGAAACCAGCAGTGCTACAGCTTAAACTGTAACATTAATAAGATCTTACTAAAAGGGAATGCATGTTTAAACAGGTAAAAATAGAAAGAGAAAAATATTAGCAATGTAAATGATGATCATAAATAAGCAACATAAGGCAGGAGAGATGGCTCGGCAGTGAGGAGCTCTTGCAAATAATTGGGCTCAATTGTCATTGTTTACCCACTACTATCCACTGTTCTACGTTCATGAGTTCTGAGGCAATCTTCTGACTACTGTGAGGAGCAGACACACAAGAGGTGCATAGTCATGCATACAACCAAATACTCATATTCAGTAAAAATTAAAAAACAGATCCCAGATGGCAGAGCTGATTGCACACTGTGTCTGATCAGCAGGGTAGCAGACACTGCACAGTGACCAACAGTTGGAACAGTAGGCCACAAAACACCACTGACTGTGTTTCCCAGGTGAAAGGAAACCCAATGGTGAGGAAAAAATTGGTTCCAACCTCAGATCACTGAGCTAATCCCTGAAAAAAGTTCCTGGGATGTTGAAGCAGGAATGTGGTTTTCAAGCAAATGGACACAAGAATCAAGCAGGAATAGCAATTCTAATACCTAATAAAACAAACATGCAACCAAAATTAATTGAAAGAGATAAGGAAGGATACTTCAAACTCATAAAAGGAAAATTCTACCAAGATGGTGTCTCAATTCTGGGCAACTATGCTCCAAATTCAAGAGTACCCACATTTGTAAAAGAAACATTAATTAAGTTTAAAGAATATTTCAGTTTCCACACATTAATAGTGAGAGACCACGACAACTCAATATCATCAAATGACAGAGCAGTGAAACAGAACCTAAAATGAGATATAATGACACAAATGGATGCCATGAATTAAATGGACCTGCCAGATATCTAGAGAAATGTTCACCCAAACAGAAAAGAATATATATTCTTTTCAGCACCTTACGGACCCTTCTCTAAAAATGACCATACAGTAGGTCACAAACCAGGCCTCAGCAGATACAAGGTTGAAGTAATATCTTGCATCCTATCAGACCATGATGGACTAAAGGTGGATCTTGACAATAACAGACATAGCAAAAAGCCTACACATACGTGGAAACTGAACAACTCCTACTCAATGAAATCTGGGTCAGGGAAGAAATAAAGAACTTCCTATAGTTCAATGAAAATGAAGGCACATCATACACAAACTTATGAGATGCAATGAAAGCAGTCTTAAGAAGAGATTTAATAGCACTAAGTGCCTCCATAAGCTATTGGAGATTTCCCATACAAGCAACTTAATGA
The DNA here is from genome assembly GCA_036365155.1 of Meriones psammophilus. Classification (NCBI taxonomy): domain Eukaryota; kingdom Metazoa; phylum Chordata; class Mammalia; order Rodentia; family Muridae; genus Meriones; species Meriones psammophilus. The sequence continues at coordinate 13,757 of JAEOAE010004035.1, forward strand.
CACACCTGAATACTCTAGGTAAAAAGTAGCAGACACACTCAACAGGAGTAGACCACTAGATAACCAAACTCAGGGCTGAAATCAATAAATTAGGAACAAAGGGGACAGTTCAAAGAATCAACAAAACCAGGAGCTAGTTCTTTGAGAAAATAAAAAAACAGACAAATTCTTAGCCAAACTAAGAAAATGGCAAGAGAGACACTAACCAAATCAACCAAGTCTGATAAAAAGAGAGATATAACAGACACTAAGAAAATCCAAAGAACCATTAGCTCTTATGTCAAAACCTATATGCCACAAAATTTGAAAATCAAAATGAAATATACAATTTTTGTATTGTTTCCACTTACCAAAGTAGAATCAATATCAGGTAAAGAAATTTAATAGTCTTACATCCCCTCAGTGAATAGAAGCAAACATCAAAAGTCTCCCCAACCAAGGGCCAAATGATTTCAGAGCAGAATTCTACCAGAGCTTCAAAGAAGAGAGGATAACAATATTTTTCAAACTATTTGATAACATATAAATGGAAGCAACATGACCAAACTCCTTTTGTAAGACTGCAGTCACCTTGATAAATCCTCAAAGAAAAAAAAAGAAAGAGAACTTCAGACCAATCACTCTTAAAATACTCAAATAAAATACTCACAAACTAAATCCAAGAATATTTTAAAGATATCCTCCACCATGACCAAGTAGGCTCCATCCCATGCATGCAGCAGTGGTTAAATACATGGAATCCATCATATAAATAAATTGAAAAAAAAAAAATACAACCACACAATTGTTTCCTTAAATGCTGCAAAAGCATTTGACAATATCCAACACTTATTCTTGTTTAAAGTCTCAAAGAGACCGAGGATATAAGGCACATACCTAAAAACAGTGAAGGCAACACACAGCAATCCTATAGCTAACATCAAACTGAATGGAAATAAAGTTAAATCAATTCCACTGAACTCAGGGACAAGGAAAGGCTACCCACTCTCTCCAAAGCTCTTCAATATAGTATATGAAGTCCTATCTAGAGAATAAGACAACTAAAGAAGTTTAAGGAAATACAAATTGAAAAGGAAGAAGTCATAGTATCACTATTCACAGATGAAATGACAGTATACATAACTGTCCCCAAAAGTTCTACCAGGGAATGCCTACAATTGAAAAACACTTCAGCAAAGTGGCTGGATACAAAGTTAACAAAAAATCAGTAGCACTTCTGTATACAAAAGACAAACTGCCTGAGAAAGAATTAGGGAAACAACACCTCTCACAATAGTCAGAAAAAAAAAAAAAAAAAAAAAAAAAAAAAAAAAAAAAAAACCCATAAAGTATCTTGGTTTTGCCCTAACCAAGCAAGTTTAAAACCTATATGAAAAAAAAAAAAAAACCTTAAAGCCTCTGAAAAAAGAAATTGAAGAAGATAACAAAAGATAGAAAGATCTCTCATGCTCATGGATCAGTAGGATCAACATAGTAAAAATTGCCATATTACCAAAAACATTCTACAGATTCAATGATATCCCCATCAAAATATCAACACAACTCCTTACAAACCTTGAAAGAACAATTCTCAGCTTCATGAGAAAAAAAAAAAAAAAAACAACAAAAACAGAATTGCTAAAAAAATCCTGTAAAATAACAGATCTTCAGGAAGTTTCTCCATCCCTTATCTCAAACTATACTATAAATAGTATAAAGCAACAGTAATAAAAACAGCATGGTACTATTACAGAAACAAACTGGTAAATCAATGAAATTGAAGCAAAGGCTCATAAATAAACCCACAAACTGATGGACACTTGATTTTTGACAAAAAAGCCAAAATCATGCAATGAAAAAATGGCAACATCTTCAACAAATGGTGCTGGTATTACTGGAAGTCTACATGTAGAAAATGAAAATAAATCCATATTTACCATCCCGCACTAAACTAAAGTCCAAGGTGAAAAAGACTTCCAAAATAAAACCAGACACACTAAATCAGTTAGAAGAAAAATTGGGGAAAACCCTGGATCACATTGGCATAGAAGATAACTTCCTGAACAGAACACCAAGAGCACTAGCTCTAAGATCAACAATTAATAAATAGATCTCATGAAACTAAAACTTTCTATGAATCAAAGAATTCTGTCAATAGAACAAATCAACAGCCCACAGCCTGGGAAAAGATCCTCACCAACCCTATATATAGCAGAGAGGGATAGTAAACAAGATATATAAAGAGCTCAAGAAATTAAACTCCAACAAATTATTTTAAAACTGGGGTACAGAACTAAACAGAGAATTCTCCACAGAGGTATATCAGATGGTGGGAAAACATTTAAATAAATGCTAAATATCAATAGTCCTCAAGGAAATGCAAGTCAAAATGACTTTGATATTCCATCAGAATGGCTAAGATCAAAACGTGAAGAGACAGCACATGCTAGTGAGGATGTGGAGAAAGGGAAACACTCCTCCATTGCTGGTGAGAGTGCAAACTTATATGACCACATTAGAAATCATTCTGATGCTTTCTCAGACAATTGGAAATAGTGCTACTTCAAGACTCAGATATATCATTCCTGGGCATATTTCCAAAAGATGTTCCACCATTCAACAAATACATTTGCTCAATTATGTTCACAGCACCTATATTCATAATAGCCAGACTCTGGAAGCAACATACATGTCTCTCAATGAAACAACGGTTACAGAAATTGTGGTACATTTACACAGTGGAATGTTATTCATGTGTTAAAAACAGGGAAATCATGAAATTTTCAGGGAAATGGAATGGAACTAGAAAAGATTATTCTGAGTGAGGTATACCAGAATCAGAAAGACATGCATGGTATATGCTCGTTTATAAGTGGATAATAGCCATAATACAGGACAAACATACTACAATCCACAGACCTAAAGAAGCTAAATAAAAAGGAGGACCCTATGTAGGGTGCTCAATTCTCATTCAAAAGGGCAAATAGAATCGATACCAGATGTGACTGAAGAGAGGGAACAGGATGAGAGCCTAACATACATGTCCTCTGAAAGACTCAACCCAGTAGGGGATTGAAGCAGATGCTATTACTCACAACCAAACTTTGGGCAGAGCACAGGGAATCACAGGAAAGTGTAAGGGGATAGAAAGACTCAGAGCTGACAGGAGTTCCATAAGAAGACCAACAAGGCCAACAAATCTGGGACTGTGGGGACATGCAGAGACTGATGCACCCACCAAAGACCGTTCATGAAGATGACCCATACCCCTGCTCAGATGTAGCTGATAGGGAGCTCAGTCTCCATGTGGGATCCATAGTAAGGGGAGCAGGGGCTGCCTCTGACCTGGATTCTGTTGCCTGCTCTTTATCACTTCCCCATGGTGGAGGAGTCATTGGTACACCACAAAGGAAGAGGATGTGGACAGTCCTAGTGAGATTTGATAAGTTGGGGTCAGCCGGTAGGAAAGAAGAGCTCCTCCTATCTGATAAAATGGGACAAGGTGGAAAGAGGAATGGAGGATGAGATGAGGAAGGAGGCTACAATTGAGACGTTAAATTATTTTTAAACTTTATTTATTACAAATTATTCACTTTGTATACCAACTGTAGCCCCCTCTGTCATCTATTCCCAGACCCACCCACCCTCTGTCTTTTCTCCTATGCCCTTTTCCTAATCTGTTAGGGGAGGAACTCCTTCCCTTCTATCTGACCCTAGCTTATCAGGTCTCATCAAGGATGGCTGCATCATCATTCTCGGTGGCCTTGCAAGGCTTCACCCCCAAGAGGAGTGATTAAAGAGCCAAGTTCATGTCAGAGAATAGATTAGAAAAAACAAATTTAAATAAAAAATAAATTAAATGTGAATAAAAATGAATGAATGAAGTTTAAAAAAAACAAAAACAACAGGTTGGAAGAATGTCACACCCCTGCAATTCAATGACTCAGAAAGCTCAGACAGTGTTAATGTCATGAATACATGCCCCTAAAAATTAAATAAACTTTCTACCCAATTTCAAATGCAAGATGTGCATGAAGATCACCACAAAAACCTATGCTTACATAGACAAAACAAAACTAAACTAAATAAAAACCCAAAACCTTACATTCCAGACTCAGCAGCCAATGATGATGATGTTGATGCCAGGCATGTTGGCCTAAATTTTACCCCAACCCTCAACTGGAGTTAGACCTGTAAGTGCAAAATCTGCCTGGTGTACATACTGACTTACAGGACATTCTGGGATACACAGAAACTTTTTCATTCAATGTCAAAACCAGAAACATCATCTTCTCTGGGAGCTTTTTTGATTCAATCAAATAATTTCTGACCAAATTCACTATTGGCTTATGGCCATCCCATGATGAAAATGTAGTCTAACTTCAATGACCCTAAAATTTGGCAATGACTCATACACTGTTTAAATGTCCAGTCTCTTCTGACATATAAGAAAATCACTTGACCACCACATCAGAAGTAAGTTACATCATTCCAACATAGATGCACAGAATACCCCTTCCCATTCCAGTAGAGAGAAATGTATACATAGTGAGGAAGACTGTTCCAAGGAAAGAAAACCAGCAAGGAAAACCGCAAATCCTGTTGCTGTTTCAAAAATGCTTAGAGGGTCCTATCTATGCAAAGTCTCATACATCTCTCATATTGGTTACTTCCACTCCCTATAGGCAGCACACTATGGCAGGTATCTCATAACTTAGGTATCTCAACGTGTAGTGTCAAGATGCAACTCGGGTTTCACCCTCATGGCTTCATGCAATGAACTTTTACAGTATCTTTACTGGTGATCTGACTTTGCCAAACACAGAAGGCTGGCACAGTGCTAAACAGAAACCACAAAGAATCTATTACATTAAATTTTACATCTTTCTTGTTTCCAGAAAAAGCACAACATAGGTGAGCCTGTCAATTTGGATTCAAAATTGGGATGGACTGTGCCACACTTGAACCAATTGGAGCAGGCTTTATATGAAGTTTATTCCTGGCACTAGGAATCAATTTGAGTCCTCCTTCCATTAACAGAAGAATTAGCAGGAAGGCATTTACTCTATGAATATCATTTTAGGCTTCAAATCTAGAGCTAGGACCTTTTCTTTGATGGTGATAATCTCCTTGAAAAATTCTGCCTCTGTTTCATCACATGACTGCCATTTGAAACTACCTAGTAATGTTTTTCTCTACAAACCAAAGTACACTTATTTCTGCTCCACTTGTCTCTTTCTTTCCCTGTGGTCCTGAATGTCTCTCTAATAATAACCATGCAACAGATTCAATATTCTATCTAAGAAATCCTTTCCATCATTTTTTTTTTTAATTCTGCCTTACTCAATTTCAAGGCATGGGCAGAATAAGTATGATTTACAGCTAAAATATCACCCAAATGACCTCTAGCTTAATTTTCCATAGAGTCCATTGTGCACCGAAATCCTATGATTTCCTATGAAATCCTCTGTCTGCATTACTCTCAATACCCGGATCTTCTAGGTCCTACCAAAACAGCCAATGAAGCTCTGTTTACACCTTTGTAATGCTTTTGCCATCTTAAGTCCTGATGTTTTCCACAGTCCTTTAAAAGAAAATATTCCAAGATTCTATCCAGCAGTAAAATCACTCTTTGCATATAACTTTTTGTTCTAATTTGCTACTTTGATGTTGTGAATAAATTCCCTAACTAAAAGGATCTCAGGTCATGAATGGATTTACATGCTTAGTTTGGTACTGTCAGATCACAGTCCATCATTTTGGGAGTTTAGCATAGAAAGTCAATCTTGAAGAAAATTAAGGCAAAAGCCATGAGTAAATGTTTCCTGGGTTGGTCTCTTGCTTCATCACTGTCTCATGCTCAGGTAGTTATCTTATGCAGCCCAGGCCCACTTGCTTAGTGATATTGCATCTCTCAGTGGAAGAGCCTTCCCACATCAATCATCTATCAACACAATCTCTCACAGATATAGCAACCAGCTTCTCTGATGAGGGCATGAAATTTATTGAGGCTCCCTCAGATGACTGCAGGCTTTGAAATGTTGACAACTGAAGCTAATGCGGACAAAGATACAACAATATAGGAGAAAGTTTTAAACACCCAAAAACAATGTGTCAATTCTAACAGTCACTTAAGAAGCAAAAACTGAGACATTGATGATTGCAACAACTTGAAAACACAGATATACCAAGAAATGAGGAGAGGCATGCCTTTAAGATCAAGAAGAGAAAAATAAAACTGTTTCTCTAAATCGTCTCCAAATCAACAAAAACTAAAGGAATTATAGCATAATATAATAAATTTTCAGAAGGCAAAAATATGTGAAGGTCTATGACTTTCAAGAGAAACAATATAGTTAGATTATAACTAATCAAATCACACAATATACATAGCACCCCTGTCAAAAGCAAACACAAAGATAGGCCTATAAATATAACATAGTCCTATTTAAGCAAATATAATAGGCTTATAGTCAAAATCAAAATCAAAAAAATCACTGGCCATTACTCAACTTGTGCAATATGGCTATTTCTTTTGGCAACAATAAAATATGTATTGGAGGTGGAGGGCTATTCCAATTGAAGAGATTCCATTAAAACATGTTTCAATATTAGATAAATGATTTTGACTACTAAAATTATCTCATACTCTTAGGATAAAGAAAAAGATATCTGTTAGAATCACTTGGAAACCATATTATTTTCTGAGTGATGATGGGATATATGTATGCATTGGTGTAAGAGAATGTAAACTTCTAAGCCAAGTGGAAGAAAGCAAATTTTAAGAAACAGTGTGTTTGTATTATATGCTTAAACATCTTTTTTTGCACTAATTGCCTTAACAACTAATATCATCTTCATGTAGTTTGTTTTAAGATCTTTTCTTGTGCTTTCAGCTATGTTTGTATATTCAGGATGTGTTGTGGTATGTGATATGAATAAATTCCATGAGAAAATCCAGGCAAAACATAATCAAACTATTGGAGGAAACCAATAAATTCCTTAAATAAAGCCAACAAACATTTGAGGGATGTGAGGCTTTGCTGGATTAGGGTAAAGTCTGACATCTTTGGATAGCCATTTATTTGCACTCAGTCTATGAAGGTGAACTCTGTTTTCTCAGGGCAGGGCCTAAAAATCCACTCCCTGATCTGTATGACCCCAGGTCTGGTAAAGAGCCTTATGGCAGATTATTAGCCAAACCCTTTCCTGATAAGAAACTGCTCCAACAAGCATCTCTAAATTCCTAGAAATCCATCACCCTGCTAAGGATCTTATTCTTCAGCAGTGACTTTCAACTGTACTCAGAGATTTTCCCCCTACAAATAGGATAATTAAGTACTGTGTTCTCCTTCTTGCAATAGGACCATGATACTGCATGGAAAATGAGTATACATTTTCATGCATACATAAGCCAAGTATCCTTGACCCCTAGACCCCAGTAAATCAAACATTCATCCTCAAAATCCTTCTCTCTGCCCAAGGTTTATAAATCCCTGACTTCAAATAAACATGCTGGGTGTGAATCCATGTGGTTGGTTGTATGCCACTTGATACCATCAGCCTTCCATCATGGCCCCTGAGAGTCATCATTTATCCCCCTTTGGGCCTGCTCTCTGGCCCACTGGGCCTAGGACTCACTGGGTCTGTGTCTCACCAGGCCTGAGTCTTGGTTGCAACCAACCAGGCATGGACTTTCACCTGCAATTCTGAGGTGCTTAGCACAGCAGCTTAACCAAGAATGGTAACACTTTGGTATTGCCATAGGCTCTGGAACACCCAAATTTCCACTACCACTGGTGATCTCATTCTAGCTATAACAGTCCATAGAAAATTCTTTTGATATTCCAGCCTAGTGAACATATCAGACTCAGAAGCCAGAAAAATACCAATTGAATTTTTGGCTTTTGAAAATGCTTATTTAAAATGCAAAAGGGTGATTAGACTTTTAAAAGCAAGATCAGCACCAAGACAGGAATGGATTAGAAATACGGCGAATATTTGAACTCAGGTTTATGATGCTAACCAGATGGGAGAACAACTTTCTAAGAATCTAAGAAAAGGAGGGTGGTCCAGCATGGCAACAATCAGTGTGCAATGTTTCTGAGAGGAACAGGTTCTAAAACTCCGAAATTTGTGAATGGTTGGGCTGCTGAAGCCAGAACATCCACATTGAAGTATCCTGGGTGAGAGGGGACAACTTATGAGCTTGGAGAGATTGTAGCCAGGTCACCAATGGACATCTCCGAGGATTGAGAGTGGCGAATATTCAATCCCCCCTGTACTTCCCCTTGCCCCAAGCATGGGTCTCCCTGCTCAGCAGAGGTGGCAGTAGTTGTCCCATGCATATGATGATATACATGAGTGATCCCAAAATTTAACCAGAGAACTCTTTTAGCTGGTAAACACTTTCAGCAAAAGGGCTGGTTACAAAATTAACAAAAAATCCGTAGCCCCCTTATATACAAAAGACAAAAGGGCCAAGAAAGAAATTAGGGTAAAAACACCCTTCAAAATAGCCACTAATAACATAAAGCACCTTGGTGTGACTATACCTAAACAACTGAAAGACCTGTTTGAAAAACAATTCAGTTTCTGAAGGAAGTAATTGAAATACATATCAGAAGAAAGAAAGATCTCCCATGCTCATGGATTGGTAGAATTAAAACAATGAAAATGGCCATTCTGCCAAAGGCAATCTACAGATCCAATGCAATTCCCATCACATACCCACACAATTCATTACAGAACTTGAAAGAAAAAAAAATTGTCAATTTCATATAGGAAACAAAAAATCCAGAATTGCTAAAACAGTCTTGTACAACAACAGATCTTCTGGATCTCACACTGTCCCACAGAGCAATAATAATAATAAAATTGCATGCTACTGCCATAGGAACATAATGGTGGATCAATGAAATCAAACAGAAGACTCAGAAATAAAGCAACACAGCTACGGATACTTTATTTATTTATTTTGACAAAGAATCCAAAACCATACAATGGAAAAATGACAGAATCTTCAATAAATGGTGCTGGTCTAACTGGATGTCTACATGTAGAAAATGCAAATAGATCTATATTTATCACCCTGAACCAAATTAAAGCACAAGTGGATCAAATATTTCAACATAAAACAAGACACACCAAACCTGTTAATAGAAAAAGTGGGGAAGAGCCTTGAACTCATTGGTACAGGAGACAACTTCCTGAAAAGAACACCAACATCACAGGCTCTAAAATCAACAATCAATAAATGGGACCTCATGAAACTGAGAAACTTCTGTAAAGCAAAAGACTGTCATCAGATCAAAACAACAGCCTACAGACTGGGAAAGTATCTTCGACAACCCTTTATCTTACAGAGGAATATTGAATGGCAGAGAATCACTTAAAGCAATGCTCAAAGTCCTTAGTCATCAGGGAAATGCAAATTAAAACAACCCTGAGATTTTACCTTACACCCATTAGAATGCCTAGGATAAAAAACTCAATTGACAACACATGCTGGTGTGGATGTGGAGAAAGAGGAACCCTCCTCCATTGCTGGTGTGTATGTGGAGAAAGAGTAACCCTCCTCCATTGCTGGTGTGAATATAAACTTGTACAACCACTTTGGAAATCAATCTGGCTCTTTCTCAGACAATCAGGAATAGTGCTTCCTCAAGATCTAGCTATGCCACTCCTAGGCATATATCCAAATGATGCTTAAGTACATAACATGGAAATTTGCTCCACCATGTTCAAAGCAGCTTTATTCATGATAGCCAGAAGTTGGAAACAACTCAGATGACTCTCAATTGAGGAATGGATACAGAAATTGCACATTTACACAATGGAATACTACTTAGTAATTAAAAACAAGGAAATCATGAAATTTGCAGGCCATTGGTAGGATCTAGAAACTATCATCCTGAGTAAGGTATCCCAGAAGCAGAAGGACACATATGGTGGATATTAGACATACAATATAGGATAATCATACTGAAATCTGTATATCTAAGGAAGCTAAGGAAGAAGGACCCTGGGTAAGATAATCAATCCTCACTCAGAAAGGCCAATGGGATGGACATTAAAAGATGGAGAAAACAGGGAACAGGGCAGGATTCTACCACAGAGGGCCTCTGAAAGACTAAGGAATATGGAGACCACTGGACAAATAAAACTTTGGAAGAAAAAGGATAGATCACCTAAAGAAAATGTCCAAAGAAAAAGAGTAAACTGGCCAAGTGGTATCACCTACCTCCATGTTGTCTCTTCTGCCTTCTACAGACATAAGTGCAAATGATCTTTATGTGCTTGTTAAGGAGAATTCAAAATTTCAATCTCATATCAGGGAAGCCACCTGGTAAGAAACAGAGGAAAACAGAAAAATAAGAGATGATTCTATTGTCATGAATCACATAAGCTTCTGGCAAGATGTGATTTCTGTACTTACCACAAACTTCAATAATCAAGAAGAATGTGTACAGTGCTTGTGAAAGAAAGAGGAGGGTGAGAGAAAAAGCAAAAAAATAAGCCTGAAATATAGCCAAGTTTACATGAAAAGAGGTAAGTAAACTAGCATGAAAAATTTGCACTGGACCAAAGATACCTTTGATTTTATAATTAATACAAATTAAATAAACACAGATTTCACAACTGCTACAAGACAAACACAAAGTGACACCAAAGCTGTTATATTTATGACCCTTCAGCTACTACTAACATCCTTTACAGAGAGTACTTTTGCTCTGGAAGTCTTGGAAAATTGCGATGATCATAAGCTGGGCTATGGCTTGCAGTCCCTCATATCCCCTTGTGGGTTCAGGCACAGCCCAGCCCTTGCAGACACTCACACACAAAAAAATGATGGAGAATAATTTAGTTTCTGTTTCCTGCTGCATGATTTATGTCACAATATGTGGAATCTTTCCTATCCACTTATTTAAAACCAGGCACACCTGACAAAATTCTGCATCTCAGAAATTCCTTTTGTACCCTGGAATTGAATTTCCCTAAATCATGCCATTGTGACTGGTGGTAATTGAAAGGTTAAAAAAAAAAGTAATCAAGTATTGCTGAAAGATGATCACCACCACCTCTTTTCTTCCAGTTTCAAAATGAGTTGTAAAATTTGTTATGCAAATCTCTATGTGGAATACAACATTCATCATTTCTAGAAATGAGACCTTCAGTTTTCCAATCTGTCCACTGTAAAACCAATGCTTGCGTGTGTACACTAGATAGTGATATTATAAGCACCACAACTTTCTACTGCCCAGGCCACAAAGTCCTCACTTCTCTGGACAATCAACACTCAGGAAGGGTCAGAGGCCAAGGGTCTCTGCCAAGATCACCACATGGAGACCAACAAAACCACAGCCTGAACCACAGTCCATCTCGGCCAAAGCAGATCAGCTTGTGATAGCTCAGCAGCCTGCTCTTCCTGGCCTGGGGACAATGGCCCCACACTCAGCATGACAAGGCCTCTGGTCTCATTCACAGCTTTTTAGAGCTACATCAGAGGAAAATCCCAAAACAAACCCATAAACTACCTCCCACTATTGCTCCTGACTGCTAGGCCTACCCAGAGTCCCTCATTAGCTTGAACAATACAGCTGTGTCTTAGGACAGTAGTAGCTCCTCTACCAGTGGATCAAATATCAAATTATGCTGATAGCAGAGGCATTCTAGCTTTGCCGTTAACCCCGATGGGCACACAGAATGCTAATGTTGATATAAAAGAATGAAAATCCCAATTATTCTATTTTAAAACCTTCCAGTGCAGAGAGGCAGAGAAAGCACCTATCTGACCATCCTACTCACCTCAACTCCAAGAGTAAAATGCCCCAAAAGCTCACCAGTTCAGATGACAGATCAGGGGGGATAGGCCAAAGGAACCCAAGGTCAAAGGCTTTCTAGCTCAAAGCTCAAAAAGCCCAAATTCTACCAAGCTAAAACTCTTTCCACTTTTACACTCTGTCTTAAATACATTTCAGCTGAAAGTTCCCCTTATTCTTTAATCCCTGCCAGCTGGTTTCTTGCTGTGCCTCTTGACCTAGGGTTAACTTTATTAAATCCTGTGCACAGAGAGCTTTTGAATTAAAGGTATGTTCTAGGGATGAGGGAACCATACCATAATCACCTGTTTACAACAAACAGAAAGTTCTTGGAATTAAGGTTTGTGTTAGGGCTCACCCACACCAAACAAAGCACAAGTTTACAGTTCACAATCTAAGGGATCAAACTGGGATCAAATATCCTGCAACATCCTCATCTTGGAAATATTTTAAAATAAAATCTTCCGTTCTCCCAGGGCACCTGTTCGTCTTCCAAGATACAGGTCATTTTTGTTGCACATCCCATTACACAATCAGTGTCCAGTGCAATCATCTCTACCTCATAGTTGGGAAGTCTTTCAGCCAAACTTCAGTCAAAGCCAAACAGTAACAACCATTAAAGAAACAAATGGCCATGAATTTGAAAGCAGTGAGTAGTTAATGGGAGCTCAATGAAAATGAGAAATAAAACAAAAAGTATATGGCTGTACCTAGGAATGTTGGAGTAAAAAGTTTATTAGAGATAGACAAGAGAACATAGTCAGACACAGGGAAATCTGGGACAGTCTAGAGTTGACATTACCCTCAGCTATGTGAGATGAGAGGAGAGAGGGAAGTGGAGAGCCAGAACAAAGGGCCAGGAGGATAAATGATAAATGAAAAAGACCAGGCAACCAAAACGGTTAGAATACTTAAGGAAGGACAGCTGGGAGGAGGCCAGCTCAACTCTTGGGCTACAGATATGTTTTTGACACCCATACCTTGTAACAGGTAAGGGCGGAGGGATGCTGGAAGAACCTGACAGCCAGGACTGCTTTGATTGTTAAGTAGCCTCCTTAATGATTCATCCCAGCATTTGATACGTAAGAGTAGAGAGGAATGAGTAGGTTGAAATGATTTCATTATATCTCAAAAATATTTTCTTGTTTTTTTAATTATACTTTATTCACTTTGTATCCCCCCATAAGCCCCTCCCTCCTCCCCTCCTGACACCACCCTTCCACCCCCTTCTTCATGCATGCCCTTCCCTAAGTCCACTGATAGGGGAGGTCCTCTTCTTCTCATCTTAGTCAATCAGATCAAAATTATTTTTAAAAGTTGAAAATGGCCATTAGAGCACACAAAGTACTCCTCACACCAGTTCTCTGAGGTTGTGCATTTTCAAATGGGGGTAGGGGAAAGCATTCCTGTTAGGCACTATCACACCACTTTGTCCAGATCTTCTGTGTGTTTGAACTAGTGTAAGTGTAGAAATTTGCTTTCCAGAAACAAGTTCAGCAACTAATCAATATTCTTGATTCTCTTTGTGTATGACTCCCAGCCCTAAGTGTACACTTTTCCCTTTTACTGACCATCTAAAATTGATTACCTGACTCATTGCCATCTTCTCTCCTCTCCCTTTCTTTCTGTGTTGTGAAAATACCAGCTTGAAAGTAGGTCAGTGAACTCAATTCTTACACATGTCCCTCTTTATTTATATTCACCCACCTCCAAAAAACAAACAAACAAACAAAACCCAGGGAGGTCAGTGGACACTCATTCAATGATCTCTTTGACTTCACACTGACCAGTCAGGGCCCAACTGAAAATAGTTGCAGGATTATGTTCTAGGCACTGGGCAGTAGAGGTAGCATTCAGTGTTTAAAAAAATGTAAACTACATAAGGTGTGAAAGACTGATCTACAGGAGACATTGCTTTAAACAAAAACAAAATCAAAGCACTAGAGAAAAAGGAATGAAATTCTTAATGACTGGATATTATCAGATAATATTAACTAATAAGAGACTAGAGCAGTGATGCATCAACAAATTTAATAATACCAACAACTGACTTATTTATTTATTTATTTATTTATTTATTTATTTATTTATTATGTATACAGTGTTCTGCATGCATGTACACTTGCATGCCAGAAGAAAGCACCAGATCTTCTTATAGATGTTGTGAGCTACCATGTGGTTGGTGGGAATTGAACTCCTGACCTCTGGAAGAGTATCCAGTGCTCTTAACCTCAGAGTTGAAAAAAAAAAACACATAGGCATACTGACTTTGAAAAACACAGGCCATTCTCTTGTAGATGGAAAGCCATTAATAAGATACTGTTTGATGTTGTCCCTGTGTACAAGATTAGCTGCTGAGACCTGTAACCTGACAAAGCTTTAGACAATAGCCTGTGTCTCCAATTTGAACTGACAGAACTGTGTCGATCAGGATTGTACATTGGGCATAGGACTGTCCCTTAATTCAAAATTCAATATTCACTGGATCAAGTTACCTTACCTAAACTGTACACCCACCAATCTGGTTTGTTTTCACTCTCATTCATAAATTAATAAATACACATTGGGAAGTTACAAATTAAAAAACCCCACCCTGCCACATTTCTAGATAATCCCAGTGAGCAAAAATGTGTATCCTGGGATGCTAATCTCTAACAGGACTGGTTAGCATACTACTTATCTGTGGAGAGTTTTACAGACAGTCTTCCCTCAGCTACATTCTAACTAGGGCCACTAGTTTTTCAGCAATAGGAAATCCTTTACGTCATCAGTTCCACTATTCTATATCACAGCTTAATATTGGAGTGCTCTCTGACACATGACATACAATTTACAACCTGCACAAAATCCAAATGGATCTTTAAGAAAGGAGAGAACCTACCTGACACCCCCAAAGGTCACCACAAACTATGCCTAAAAAGGTCATCTAAAGGTCACCAGAATAGTAATTCTATTATAAAGCCACCAGGAATTGGACCATGGGTCACCAATTCCAAAAACAAGGTCATAAGATTCCCTACCCAAGGAACAACCTGAGGATAACCACAAGGATGGGAACGTATCTCATCTCAAAGTGGGGCATTTGTGCTGAGCACCCTACCAACCTTTGTAGAAAATTCAATGACACAGAAAATACCTAACATTCCTGAGGCCTAGAGATAGCACGCTCAATGTTAGTTATGTTAGCTAGCCAATCACTTTGTAAAAAGCTTGCCCTTGCTGAATGCCATCTAATCCTGTAATTGTTAAACTGGAATTTCCTGAGCCTTCCTAAAACCCCAATCAAAACCCCACCATGCAGCTGCTCAGGGCTCTCCTCTCTGATCCAATGTGTTTGTAATGATGGAGAGACCCAGATTAAGCCCAAATAAAACTCTTCGCTCTTGCATATGTCATCCGGCTCCTGATGATCTTTGGTGACCCTAAGATCTGGCCATAATATATGGGTTCTCATATTGGATCCCCAAGTCTCCCAAGCATGTCGGGCACATGGAGCTGAACAACAGCCAGTAAGTGAGCACTCTGTCTGTGTCTGTCTGTATCTTTCTCTGTGTTTCTCTAGTTTTTTTTTTTTTTTTTTGGGGGGACTCGAGGCAAAATGTGTAATCTGTGTCGTCAGAAAGGTTAGAGCTGATGCTCTGGACAGCTGTGGGCCACAGGGGGCCTGGAAGACTTTTCAGACCCCCCCCAGAGGGCACATCTGTAAAGGGAGTTGAGCACCAAGTTTTCTGTGATCTCTGGACCTCAGAGAGGATGAATGTGCCCCTATCTGTAAAAGGTGGTAGAGTACCCAGTTTTCTGTGATCTCTGGATCTTTGGACAAGGACAATGCAGGTAGCTCCTGCAGCACTAATTCACTGATGTCTTACTTTCAGTTTTTCCACTGCAGGAGTGGTGGGATCTGCTGTCTGGGTCTGTGTACTTTTCTGCTGCACAAGCAATGGGATCTAGCTGTTTGTGTCTTGTTTAACTGTTTTATCTCTCGCTGCCATTTTTTTTTTTTTTGTCTCTGGAACTGACTGAAGACATGGGACA
>JAEOAE010001595.1:0-29857 GCA_036365155.1 Meriones psammophilus
CTTTGGAAAGTAAATCACATGTGTGTCGCCCATTGACTTAGGAATACAGGAGAACTGAAAAGTAATATCTCCCACTTTAGAGCACAGAAAGAAGTTTCCAATGAAAGAACATAAACACAAAGCAGAGCTTTGGAAAATAAATCACATCTGTGTCGCCTGTTCATTAGGAATACAGGAAAACTGAAAGTGATATCTCACATTGTACATCAGAAAACAAGTTTCCAATGAAAGAAAAGAAATGTAAAGCACAACTTTGCAAACTACTTAACATGTGTGTCGCCCGCTCAATTAGGAATACAGGAAAACTGAAAGGTGATATCTCCCACTGTAGTGCACAGAAAGATGATTCCAAAAAAAGAACAGAAATGTAAATCACAAGTTTGTAAACTAAGTAACATGTATGTAGCCCGTTCAATTAGAAATACAAGAAAACTGAAAAGTGATATCTCCCAATGTAGTGCATAGAAACAAGTTTCCACAAAAGAATAGAAAGGCAAAGCACAACTTTTTAAACTAAATCACATTTTTGTTGCCCGCTCAATTAGGAATACAGGAAAACTGAAACGTGAGATCTCCCACTTTAGAGTGCAGAAAGAAGTTTCCAATGAAAGAACAGAAATGCAAAGCACAACTTTGGTAACTAAATCACATGTGTGTCGCCAGTTCAATTAGGATTACATGAAAAACTGAAAAATGATATCTCGGTGACTGTACCTCAAAGAAACAATTTTCCAACGAAAGAACAGAAATGTAAAGCATAAGTTTGTAAACTAATTAACATGTGTGTCGCCTGTACAATTAGGAATACTGGAAAACTGAAAAGTGATATCTCCCACTTTAGAGCAAAGAAAGAAGTTTCCAATGAAAGAACACCAAAAAGAACAGAAATGTAAAGCACAACTTTGTATGCAAAACACATGTGTTCACCCACTCAATTAGGAATACAGGAATACTGAAAATTGATATCTCCCACTCTAGTACACAGAAACAAGTTTCCAACAATACAACAGAAAGGCAAAGCACAACTTTGTAAACTAAATAACATTTGTGTTCCCTGCTGAATTAGGAATACAGAAAAACTGAATAGTGATATCTCCCACTTTAGAGCACAGAAAGAAGTTTCCAATGAAAGAACAGAAAAACATAAAGCACAACTTTGGTAACTAAATCACATGTGTGTCACCAGTTCAATTAGGATTACATGAAAACTGAAAAATGATATCTCGCACTGTACCTCAAAGAAACAAGTTTCCAACAAAAGAACAGAAATGTAAAGAACAACTTTGTAAACTAAGTAACATGTGTGTCGCCTGCACTATTAGGAATAGAGGAAAACTGAAAAGTGATATCTCCCACTTTAGAGCAGAGAAAGAAGTTTCCAATAAAAAACAGAAACGCAAAGCACAACTTTGGAAACTAAATCACATGTGTGTCACCCGTTCAACTAGGAATACAGGAAAACTGAAAAGTGATATCTTGCATTGTACCTCACACTAACAAGTTTCCAACGAAAGAACAGAAATGTAAAGCACAACTTTGTAAACTAGGCAATCTGTGTGTCCCCTGCACAATTAGGAATACAAGAAAACTGAAAAGGGATATCTTCCACTTTACAGCACAGAAAGAAGTTTCCAATGAATGAACAGAAAAGCAAAGCACAACATTGGAAACTAAATCACATGTGTATCACCTGTTCAATTAGGAATCCAGGAAAACTGAAAAGTGATATCTCACATTGTACCTCAGAGAAACATGTTTCTAATGAAAGAAAAGAAATATAAAGCACAACTTTGCAAACTACTTAACATGTGTGTCGCCCGCTCAATTAGGAATACAGGAAAACTGAAAAGTGATATCTCCCACTTTAGAGCATAGAAAGAATTTTCAAATGAAATAAAAGAAATGCAAAGCACAACTTTGGAAAATAAATCAAATGTGTGTCGCCCATTCAATTAGGAATACAGGAAAACTGAAAAGTGATATCTTGCACTGTACCTCACAGAAACAAGAAAACATAGAAATTGAGATTTAAAGGTTTGGGTGAGGGTTGGGTGAGGATTTTGGGGTTAGGTTTGGGTTAGGGTTAGAGGGTTAGAGTTCCCTGTTGTCATGATGTTTTTTTGGAATGTAGACACTTTACCCTGTTCTCAAATAGCAGGTGTGGTGGTGCCAGCATGGTCTACATATGGAATTCCAGGACAGCCAATCTCTCTCAACCAGGCGTGTTGGTTACTGTTAGGGTTAGCGTTTGGGGTTATCGTTAGGGTTAGTGTTAGGGAGTTAGGGTTAGGGTTATATCACTTTTCAGTTTTCCTTTTATAATAATTGAATGGGCGACACATATGTGAATTAGTTTACAAAGTTGTGCTTTGCGTTTCTGTTCTTTCGATGGAAACTTGTTTCTGTGCAGTACAGTATGAGATAACACTTTTCAGTTTTCCTGTATTCCTAGTGGAGCAAGCAACACACATGTGATTCCATTTAAAAGTAGTGCTTTGCTTTTCTGTTCTTTCGTTGGAAACTTCTTCCTGTGCTGTACACTGCGATATATCACTTTTCAGTTTTCCTGTATTCCTGATTGAGTGAGCAACACACATGTGACTTAGTTTACGAAGTAGTGCTTTGCGTTTCTGTTCTTCTGTTGGAAACTTGTTTCTGTGCTGTACAGTATGATATATCACTTTTCAGTTTTCCTGTATTCCTAATTTAGCGAGTGACACACATGTGATTCCATTTAAAAGTAGTCTTTGCTTTTCTGTTCTTTCTTTCGAAACTTGTTCCTGTGCTGTACAGTGTGATATATCACTTTTCAGGTTTCCTGTATTCCTAATTGAGCAAGTGACACACATGTGATTCAGTTTACAAAGTAGGGCTTTGCGTTTATGTTCTTTTTTGTTGGAAACTTGTACCTGTTAGGAACAAGTTAGGGTTAGGGTTAGGGTTAGGATTAGGGTTAGGGTTAGGGTTAGGGGTTAGGGTTATGGTTAGGGTTAGGGTTAGGGTTAGGATTAGGATTAGGGTTAGGGTGAGGGTTATATCACTTTTCAATTTTCCTTTTTATAATAATTGAACATGCGACACATATGTGAATTAGTTTACTAAGTTGTGCTTTGAGTTTCTGTTCTTTAGATGGAAACTTGATTCTGTGCTGTACAGTGTGAAATAACACTTTTCAGTTTTCCTGTATTCCTAATTGAGCGAGCAACACACATGTGATTTAGTTTACTAAGTAGTGCTTTGCTTTTCTGTTCTTTCTTTGTAAACTTGCTCCTGTGCTGTATAGTGCGATATATCACTTTTCAGTTTTCCTGTATTCCTAATTGAGCGAGCGACACACATTTGATTTAGTTTACTAAGTAGTGCTTTGCTTTTCTCCTTTTCGTTAGAAACTTGTTCCTGTGTTGTCCAGTGCGTTATATCACTTTTCAGTTTTCCTGTTATAATAATTGAACGGTCAACACGTATGTGAATTACTTTAAAAAGTTGTGCTTTTTGTTTCTGTTCTTTCGATGAAAACTTGTTATTTGCCGTACAATTTGATATATCACTTTTCAGTTTTGCTGTATTCCTAATTGAGCGAGCAACACACATGTGATTTAGTTTATAATGTAGTGCTTTGCTTTTATGTTCTTTCATTCAAAACCTGTTCCTCTGCTGTACAGTGCGATATATCACTTTTCAGTTTTCCTGTATTCCTTATTGAGCGAGCGACAGACATGTAATTTTGTTTACAAAGTAGTACTTTGTAGGCACAAGTTACGTTTAGGGTTAGGGTTAGGGTTAGGGTAGGGTTAGGGTTAGGGTTAGGGTTAGGGTTAGGGTTAGTGTTAGGGGGGTAGGGTTAGTGTTAGGTTATGGTTAAGGTTAGGGTTATATCACTTTTCAGTTTTCCTGTTATAATAATTGAACAGGCAACACGTATGTGAATTAGTTTACAAAGTTGTCCTTTGCGTTTCTGTACTTTCGATGGAAACTTGTTTTTGTGCCATACACAGTGCGAGATAACACTTTTCAGGTTCCCTGTATTCCTAATTGAGCGGCGACACACATGTGATTCCATTTAAAAGTAGTGCTTTGCTTTTCTGTTCTTTTCGAACAAGTTAGGGTTAGGGTTAGGGTTAGGGTTAGGGTTAGGGTTAGGGTTTGGGTTAGGGTTAGGTTTAGGGTTATGGTAGGGTTAGGGTTAGGGTTAGGGTTAGGGTTAGGGTTAGGGTTAGGGTTTAGAAGTGTGATTTAGTTTACAAAGTAGTGCTTTGCTTTTCTGTTCTTTGGTTGGAAACTTGTTCCTCTGCTGTACAGTGCGATATATCCCTTATCAGTTTTCCTGTATTCCTAATTGTGCTAGTGACACACATGTGATTTAGTTTACAATGTAGTGCTTTGCGTTTATGTTCTTTAGATAGAAACTTATTCCTGTTTTGAACAAGTTAGCGTTAGTGTTAGTGTTAGGGTTAGGGTTAGGGTTAGGGTTAGGGTTAAGGTTAGGGTTAGGGTTAGGGTTAGGGTTAGGGTTAGGGTTAGGGTTAGGGTTAGGGTTATGGTAGGGTTAGGGTTAGGGTTAGGGTTATGGTTAGGGTTAGAAGGTTAGGTTAGGGTTAGGTTCTGATTAGTTAGGTTATATCACTTTTCAGTTTTCCTGTTATAATACTTGAACTGGCGACACGTATGTGAATTAGCTTACAAAGTTGTGCTTTACATTTCTGTTCTTTCATAGAAACATGTTCCTGTGCTCTACAGTGCGATATATCTCTTTTCGGTTTTCCTGTATTCCATATTGAGCGAGAGACACACATGTGATATAGTTTACAAAGTACTGCATTGCTTTTCTGTTCTTTCGTTCGAAACTTGTTTCTGTGCCATACAGTGTGAGATAACACTTTTCATTTTTCCTGTATTCCTAATTGAGCGAGTGACACACATGTGATTTAGTTTACACTGTAGTGTTTTGCTTTTCTGTTCATTCTTTGGAAACTTGTTCCTGTGCTATACAGTGAATTATATCACTTTTCAGTTTTCCTGTTATAATAATTGTACAGGCGACACGTATGTGAATTAGTTTACAAAGTAGTGCTTTGCTTTTTTGTTCTTTGGTTGGAAACTTGTTCCTGTGCTGTACAGTGTGATATATCACTTTTTAGTTTTCCAGTATTCCTAATTGAGCAATCGACACACATGTGATTTAGTTTACAAATTAGTGCTTTGCGTTTATGTTCTTGGGTTGGAAACTTGTTCCTATTAGGAACAAGTTAGGGTTATGGTTCAGGTTAGGGTAGGGTTAGGGTTAGGGTTAGGGTTATGGTTAAGTTTAGGGTTAGGGGTTAGGGTTAGTGTTAGGGTTATAGTTATTGTTAGGGGTTAGGGTTAGGGTTAGGGTTAGGGTTAGGGTTAGGGTTAGGTTATGTCACTTTTCAGTTTTCCTGTTATAATAATTGAACAGGCTACACGTATGTGAATTAGTTTAAAAAGTTGTGCTTTGCATTTCTGTTCTTTCAATGAAAACTTGTTTCTTTGATGTACAGTTCGATATATCACATTTCTGTTTTCCTGTATTCCTAATTGAGCAAGTGACACAAATGTGATTTAGTTTACAAAGTAGTGCTTTGCTTTTCTGTTCTTTTGTTTGAAACTTGTTCCTGAGCTGTACAGTGTGATATATCACTTTTCAGTTTTCCTGTATTCCTAATTGAGTGAGCGACACACATGTACTGTAGTTTATAAAGTTGTGCTGTGCTTTTCTGTTCATTTGTTGGAAACTTGTTCCTGTTAGGAACAACTGAGGGTAAGGGTTTGGGTTAGAGTTACACTTAGGGTTAGGGTTAGGGTTAGTGTAAGGTTAGGGTTAGGCTTAGGGTTAGGGTTAGGGGTTTGGGGTTAGGGTTAGGGTTAGGGTTAGGGTTAGGGTTAGGTTTAGGGTTAGGGTTAGGGTTATATCACTTTTCAGTTTACCTGTTATAATAATTGAACAGGCGACACGTATGTGAATTAGTGTACAAAGTAGTGCTTTGCGTTTCTGTTCTTCTGTTGGAAACTTGTTTATGTGCTGTACAGTGCGATATATCACTTTTTAGTTTTCCTGTTATAACAATTGCACGGGCGACACGTATGTGAATTACTTTCAAAGTTGTGCTTTGCGTTTCTGTTTTTTCGATGAAAACTTGTTTCTTTGCTCTAAAGTTCGATATATCACTTTTCAGCTTTCCTGTACTCCTAATTGAGCGAGCAACACTCATGTGATTCCGTTTAAAAGTAGTCCTTTGCTTTTCTCTTCTTTCGTTTGAAACTTGTTCCTGTGCTGTACAGTGCGATATATCACATTTCAGCTTTCCTGTATTGCTAACTGAGCGAGTGACACACAAGTGATTTAGTTTACAAAGTAGTGCTTTGCGTTTATGTTCATTCGTTGGTAACTTGTTATTGTTAGGAACAAGTTAGGGTTAGGGTTAGGGTTAGGATTAGGGTTAGGGTTAAGGTTAGGGTAGGGTTACGCTTAGGGTTAGGGTTAGGGTTAGGGTTATAGGGTTAGGGTTAGGGTTAGGGTTAGGGTTAGTGTTAGAGGGTTATGGTTAGTGTTAGAGGGTTAGGATTAGGGTTAGGTTTAGGGGTCAGGGTCAGGGTCAGGATCGGGGTCAGGGTCAGGGTTAGGGCTGGGGGGGTTAGGGTTAGGGGTTAGGGTTAGGGTTAGGGTTAGGGTCAGATTCAGGTTCAGGGTCAGGGTTAGGGTTAGGGCTAGGGCTAGGGCTAGGGCTGTGGCTGTGGCTGGGGCTGGAGGCTAGTGCTGGAACTAGGGGGCTAAGGGGCTAGGGCTAGGGCTAGGGGATTAGGAGGCTAGGGCTGGGGCTAGGGGGCTATGGGACTAGGGCTAGAGGGCTAGGACTAGGGGCCAGGGAGTGAGGGATGGGGCTAGGACTAGGACTAGGGCTAAGGGGCTAGGGCTAGGGCTAGGGGGATAGGGCTAGGGGGATAGGGGACTAGGTGGCTAGGGCTAGGGCTAGGGCTAGGGTGCTAGGGCTGGGGCTAGGTGGATGGGGCTACGAGGCTAGGGCTAGGGCTGAGGCTAGGGGGCAAGGGAGCTAGGGCTGGGGCTAGGGCTAGGGCTAGGGGGGGGCTAGGACTAGGGGGCTAGGGCTAGGGGGGCTAGAAGGCTACGGGGCTAGCAGGCTAGGGTTAGGGGGCTAGGGCTAGGGGGATAGGGCAAGGGGGCTAAGGCTAGCGGGCTAGGGCTAGGGGGCTAGGGCTAGGGGGCTAGGGCTAGGGTTAGGGTAAGGGGTTAGGGTTAGGGTTAGGGGGTCAAGGGTTAGGGTCAAGGGTCAGGGCCAGGGTCGGGGTCAAGGCCATGAACAGGGCCTCCAGGGCCAGGGCCAGGTCTGCCAGGGCCAGGGCTGCCAGGGCCAGGGCCAGGGCTGTCAGGGCCAGGGCCAGGGCTGTCAAGGTCAGGGCCAGGGCTGTCAGGGTCAGTTTCAGTGCTGTCAGATTCAGTGTCAGGGCTGTCAGGGTTAGGGTTAGGGGTTAGGGGTTAGGGTTAGGGTTAGGGTTAGGGTTAGGGTTACAGGGTTAGGGTTAGGGTTAGGGTTAGGGTTAGGGTTAGGGTTAGGGTTAGGGTTAGGGTTAGGGTTAGGGTTAGGGGTTAGGGGTTAGGGTTAGGGGTTAGGGTTAGTGTTAGGGTCAGGATTAGGGTTGGGAATAGGGTTGGGTTTGGAGTAGGGGTTTGGGTTGGTGTTAGATTTAGGGTTAGGGTTAGGGTTAGGGATAGGGGGTTAGGGTTAGGGTTTAGGATTAGTGCTAGGGTCAGTGTCAGGGTCAGGGTCAGGGTCAGGGTTAAGGTTAGGGCTAGGGCTACGGCTAGGCCTGGGGCAGGGGCTGGGGCTGGAGGCTAGGGCTGGAGCTAGGGGGCAAGGGGGCTAGGGCTGGGGCTAGTGGGCTAGTGTTGGGGCCTAGGACCTGGGCTAGGACTAGGGGGCAAGGGCTAGGGGTGCTAGGGGGCTAGCGCTAGGGCTAGGGCTAGGGGGCTAGGGCAAGGGGGTTGGGCTAGCGGGCTAGGGCTAGGGGGCTAGGGCTAGGGTTAGGGTTAGGGTTTAGGGTTTGGGTTAGGGGGTCAAGTGTTAGAGTCAAGGGTCAGGGCCAGGGTCAGGGTCAGGGCCTCTTCTGTCAGGGCCAGGACCAGGGCTGTCAGGGCCAGGGCCAGGGCTGTCATGGTCAGGGCCAGATCTGTCAGGGTGTTGGAAGCCGAGTGATTCCTCTCGCCAGCAGAAACGCACGCGAGCACAAGGGTCCTTCCACAACAAGCCTTTATTACAGTCAATCGATGAAAGGAGGAGAGGAGAGCTGGCCCAGACACCTCGCTGGCGCGGGCAGTGCTCGCATTGGCCGAGGGAAACCACAGCGTCCCACGGGCCACGGCCAGAGTGGGCAAGCCCAGGGCGGGAGAGGGGGAGGAGGAGAGGGAGGACTGTGCCAGGGCCCAGAAGTGGCGCTGTTTATATAAGCCCTGGTCGCACCTAAGTGACATGTCAATACCCTGATTGGCTGCTCACTCTTTTCCCCACCTGATGACTCGGGCACAGCGTGCTTAGCATGCTTGCTCAATTTGCGCAAACCGCGCATGCATAGTGGAGGTTTTTTTTTTTACAGTTTTGAGGGCAAAATGTCAGCGCCACCTAGTGGCGTCTGAGTCTCAGCTCTCCACATCCCCCTTTTGTTTTAATAAATGAAAACTGCCTTAAAGCCTATAAGCGTGGCACAAGAGAGCCCTAAGCTTGATCAAGGGAGCTCCTTCTTTGGGGAGTAAGCGATCAAGAGCTTTAGATTACTTCCTTACCCCACCAGATGCAATGGAGACAAGTCCTCTGGGTGCAGGGGCTAAGGGAGAAGATTAAAAAAGGAGGTGACACCCATTCCCGTGCAATGGAATAAAATTCCAGGGAGTACAAGGGCTGTCATCCTCCTATCTAGGTACCATAGCCTCTTAGGCAAAGGCAACATTGACTTGGATCACTCATCGACTCAGGGCAATGGGTAAAACCTCTGAGGTGCATCGACTGAGTGTCACAGTCTGTTTTAATTTTTTAACATGGATAACCAAATTTTTGGAGATGATCCTTGTTTCAAGGCCACAAGTGTTTGCGCGATCACGACCTAGTCACGTTTAGGTTGGGTATTGAGTTTGCAGAACAACCAGAGTGAAAACACTAAGCCACAACATAGTGCTGCACCAAACATTCCAACCCCCACCCAATCTTAAAGTAAGAAAAGGCAGAAGAAACCCAGGGTAATAAGCCATCTGTGGGCGATGAATCCACTCGAGTAGAATTAGTGGTCATCCTCGCCGCCCTTGACTCTTCAAGTGGTAGCAGGTGTATCTATTGAAAGATCATCTTCAGCTGTCACCAGCTTTCCCGTGAGGCACTCCGGTACCCAGAATGGATTGTTTTCTTCCTGTGGAAAAACACAGACAGCTCCCCTGGATCTTATTAAGATAGGATCCGGGCCTTTCCATTGACCAGTTAAGACATCCTTCCATTTGATCATTTCCTTGGGCCTATTAGGCCCTAAGCAGTGGCGATCAGCCGCCGAATGGCCTTGACTGTCCAAATTCAAAAAATTGAGTGTGAAGAGTGCCAAGGAAACGGTCACTCGTGGCACTGAGGGCAGAGCCTCCTGGACTCTCCCTTTTGTTTTATTAAGTAGGATTTTAGGGTGCGGTGAGCATGTTTAATAATACCCTGACTTTGAGGGTTATATGGGAGACCCGTTAGATGGGTCACTTTTATTGGATGACAAAACTGTCCAAATTGTTGAGAAGTATAGGCCGGCCCATTGGCAGTTTTTAGAATTTTGGGCTTTCCCCAGGCACTCCATGCCTCTAGGCAATGTTGAATAACATGGGCTGTCTTTTCTCCAGTCAGGGGAGAAGCAAACACAACTCCAGAGCAAGTATCAACAGAAACATGCAAATATTGAAGTTTACCAAAAAATGAAATATGAGTAACATCCATCTGCCACACTTGTAGTGGATGGATTCCTCTGGGAATAATCCCAACATGAGGCATAGGTAAGAACTGACAACAATTTTGACATTGGCTAACAGTATCTCTAGCTTCTTTTCTAGTTATGTCAAATCGATGACACAATGTCTCAGCTGTAACATGAAAACTTTTATGAAACTCCTTAGCCAATTCTAAATTTGAATTAATGTTAGGGTTAGGGTTAGTGTTAGGGTTAGGGGTTGGGGGTTAGGGCTAGGGTTAGGGTTAGGGTTAGGGTTAGAGGGTTAGGGTTAGTGTTGGGGTTAGGGGTTAGGGGTTAAGGTTAGGGTTAGGGGTTAGGGTTAGGGTTAGTGTTAGTGTTAGTGTTTAGGGTTTAGGGTTTAGGGTTTAGGGTTTAGGGTTTAGGGTTTAGGATTAGGGTTAGGGTTAGTGGTCAGGGTCAGGTTCAGCGTTAGGGTTACGGGGGTTAGGGTTAGGGTTAGGGTTAGGATTAGGGTTAGGGTTAGGGTTAGAAAGTTAGGGTTAGGGTTAGAAGGTGAGGGTTAGGGTTAGGGTTAGGGTTATGGGGGGTTAGGGTTAGGGGTTTGGGGTTAGGGTTATTTTAAGTGTTAGGGTTAGGGTTATGGTTAGAGGGTTAGGGTTAGGGTTAGGAGTTTACGGTTGGTTTAGGGTTGGGGTTGGGGTTGGGGTTGAGGTTAGGGTTAGGGTTAGGGGTTAGGGGTTAGGGTTAGGGTTAGGGTTAGGATTAGGGTTAGGGTTAGGGTTAGAGGGTTAGGGTTAGGATTAGAGGTTAGGGTTAGGGTTAGGGTTAGGTTAGGGTTAGGGTTAGGGGGTTAGGGTTAGGGTTTGGGGTTAGGGTTATTGTTAGTGTTAGGGTTAGGGTTAGGGTTAGAGAGTTAGGGTTAGAGTTAGGGTTAGGTTTAGGGTTGGGGTTAGGGTTGGGGTTGGGGTTGGGGTTGGGGTTGGGGTTAGGGTTAGGGGTAGGGTTAGGGGTTAAGGGTTAGGGTTAGGGGTTAGGAGTTATGGTTAGATTTAGGGATAGGGTTAGGGTTAGGGGTTAGCGTTAGGGTTAGGGTTAGAGGTTTAGTGTTAGTGTTAGAGGGATAGGGTTAGGGTTAAGGTTAAGGGGGGTTAGGGTTATGGGTTTGGGGTTAGGGTTAGGGTTAGAGGGTTAGGGTTAGGGTTAGAGGTTAGGGTTAGGGTTAGGGTTAGGGTTAGGGATAGGGTTAGGGTTAGGGTTGGGGTTAGGGTTGGGTTTAGGGTTGGGGTTGGGGTTGGGGTTGGGGTTAAGGTTAGGTTTAGGTTTAGGGTTACGGTTAGGGTTTAGGGGTTAGGGTTAGGGTCAGGGTTAGGGTTAGGGGTTAGGGTTGGGGTTAGGGTTGGGGTTGGGGTTGGGTTGGGTTTGGGGTTAAGTTTAGTGTTAGGGTTAGGGGTTAGGAGTTAGGGTTAGGGTTAGGAGTTAGGGTTAGATTTAGGAATAGTGTTAGGGTTAGGGGTTAGGGGGGTTAGGGTTAGGGTTAGGAGGTTACGGTTAGGGTTAGGGTTAGGGTTAGGATTCAGGGTCAGGGTCAGGGTCAGGGTCAGGGTTAGCGTTAGGGGCGGTTAGGGTTAGTGTTAGTGGTTAGTGTTAGGGTTAGGGGTTAAAGTCAGTGTTAGGGTTAGGGTTAGGGTGTTTGGGTTAGGTTTAGGGTTAGGGTTAGGGGGTTAGGGTTAGGGCTAGTGTTAGGGTTATGGTGAGGGGGTTAGGGTTAGGGTTAGGGTTAGGGTATTAGGGTTAGGGTTAGGCTTAGGGTTAGGTTCAGGGTCAGGGTCAGGGTCAGGGTCAGGGTTAGGGTTAGGGCTAGGGCTAGGGCTAGGGCTAGGCCTGGGGCTGGGGCTGGGGCTGGACCCTAGGGCTGGAGCTAGGGGGCTAGGGGGTTAGGGCTAGGGCTAAGGGGCTAGGAGGCTAGGGCTTGGGCTAGGGGGCTAGGGGGCTAGGGCTAGAAGGCTAGGGCTCGGGGCTAGGGGGCTAGGGCTGGGGCTATGACTAGGAGTAGGGCTAGGGGGCAAGGGCTAGGGCTAGGGGGTTAGGGCTTGTTGCCTAGGGGACTAGGGGGCTAGGGCTAGGGCTAGGGGGCTAGGGCCGGGTCTAGGGGGATAGGGCTAGGGGGCGAGGGCTAGGGCTGAGGCTAGCAGGTTAGAGGGCTAGGGCTGGGGCTAGGTCTATGGCTAGGGCTAGTGGGCTAGGGCTCGGGCTAGGGGGCTAGGTCTGAGGCTACGTTGCTAGTGCTAGGGGGCTAGGACTAGGGCTAGGACTACGGGGCAAGGGCTAGGGGGGCTATGGGGCTAGGGGGCTAAGAGCCTAGGGCTAGGGGGCTAGGGCTAGTGCTAGGGGGCTAGGGCAATGGGGTTGGGCTAGCGGGCTAGGTCTAGGGGACTAGGGCTAGGGTTAGGGTTAGGGGTTAGGGTTAGGGTTAGGGGGTCAAGGGTTAGGGTCAAGGGTCAGGGCCATGGTCAGGGTCAGGGTCAGGGCCAGGACCAGGGCCGCCAGGGCCAGGGCCAGGGCTGCCATTATCAGGACCAGGGCTGCCAGGGTAAGGGCCAGGGCTGTCAGGGCCAGGGCCTGGGCTCTCAAGGTCAGGGACAGGGCTATCAGGGTCAGGGTCAGGGTTCTCAGGGCTAGGGTTAGGGTTAGGGGATAGGGGTTAGAGTTTTGGGTTATGGTTGGGGTGTCAAACGTTAGGGTCAAGGGTCAAGGGCCAGGGCCATGGCCAGGGCTGCCAGGGCCAGGGCCATGGCCAGGGCTTCCAGGGCCAGGGCCAGGGAGAAGGCCACAAGGGCTGCCAGGGCCAGGGCCATCAGGGCTATCTGGGCCACGGCCAGGGCTGCCATGGCCAGGGCTGTCAGGGACAGGGCCAGGGCTGTCAGGGCCCAGCGTGCTTAGCGTGCTTAAACAATTTGCGCAACCCGTGCATGTGTACTGGAGGGTTTTTTTTTACAGTTTTGAGGGCAAAATGTCAGCGCCACCTAGTGGCGTCTGAGTCTCAGCTCTCCACATCCCCCTTTTGTTTTAATAAATGAAAACTGCCTTAAAGCCTATAAGCGTGGCACAAGAGAGCCCTAAGCTCGATCAAGGGAGCTCCTTCTTTGGGGAGTAAGCGATCAAGAGCTTTAGATTACTTCCTTACTCCACCAGGTGCAATGGAGACAAGTCCTCTGGGTGCAGGGGCTAAGGGAGAAGATTAAAAAAGGAGGTGACACCCATTCCCGTGCAATGGAATAAAATTCCAGGGAGTGCAAGGGCTGTCATCCTCCTATCTAGGTACCATAGCCGCTTAGGCAAAGGCAACACTGACTTGGATCACTCATCAACTCAGGGCAATTGGTAAAACCCCTGAGGTGCATCGACTGAGTGTCACAGTCTGTTTTAATATTTTAACATGGATAACCAAATTTTTGGAGATGATCCTTGTTTCAAGGCCACAAGTGTTTGCGCGATCGCGACCTAGTCATGTTTAGGTTGGGTATTGAGTTTGCAGAACAACCAGAGTAAAAACACTAAGCCCCAACATAGTGCTGCACCAAACATTCCAACCCCCACCCAATCTTAAAGTAAGAAAAGGCAGAAGAAACCCAGGGTAATAAGCCATCTGTGGGCGATGAATCCACTCGAGTAGAATTAGTGGCCTTCCTCGCCGCCCTTGACTCTTCAAGTGGTAGCAGGTGTATCTGTGGAAAGATCATCTTCAGCTGCAACCAGCTTTCGCGTGAGGCGCTCTGCTACCCAGAATGGATTGTTTTTTTCCTGTGGGAAAACACAGACAGCTCCCCTGGATCTTATTAAGATAGGATCCGGGCCTTTCCATTCACCAGTTAAGACATCCTTCCATTTGATCATTTCCTTGGGCCTATTAGGCCCTAAGTAGTGGCGATCAGCCGCCGAATGGCCTTGACTGTCCAAATTCAAAAAATTGAGTGTGAAGAGTGCCAAGGAAACGGTCACTCGTGGCACTGAGGGCAGAGCCTCCTGGACTCTCCCTTTTGTTTTATTAAGTAGCATTTTAGGGTGCGGTGAGCATGTTTAATAATACCCTGACTTTGAGGGTTATATGGGAGACCCGTTAGATGGGTCACTTTTATTTGATGACAAAACTGTCCAAATTTTTGGCACCTGCGAGGTGGCCGGGCCAGCTCTCCTCTCCTCCTATCATCGATTGACTGTAATAAAGGCTTGTTGCGGAAGGACCCTAGTGCCCGCGTGCGTTTCTGCCAGCGAGACGAATCACACGGCTTCCAACACCCTGACAGACCTGGCCCTGACCCTGACAGCCCTGGCCCTGGCCCTGACAGCCCTGGCCCTGAATCTGACAGCCCTGGCCCCGGCAGCCCTTGCGGCCCTCTCCCTGGCCGTCGCCCTGGCCCTGGCAGCCCTGGCCCTGGACCTTGCCATTGACCCTTGACCCTAACCTTTGACCCCCTAACCCTAACCCCTAACCTAACCACTAACCCCTAACCCTAACCTTAACCCTGACAGCCCTGACCCTGACACTGACAGCAATCACCCTGACCCTGACAGGCCTGGCCCAGGCCCTGGCAGCCCTGGCTCTCGCCTGGCGGCCCTGGTCCTGGCCCTGACCCTGACCCCGACCCTGGCCCTGACCCTTGACCCTAATCCTTTTCCCCCTAACCCTAACACTAACCCCTAACCCTAACCCTAGCCCTAGACCCCTAGCCCTAGCCCGCTAGCCCAACCCCCTTGCCCTAGACCCCTAGCCCCAGCCCTAGCCCCCTAGCCCTAGCATTAGCCCGCTAGCACTAGCCCTAGCCCTAGCCCCAGCCCTAACCCTAGCCCCCTAGTCCTATCCCCCTAGCCCCAGGCCTAGCCACCTAGCCCTACGCCTAGCTCCCTAGTCCCTTAGCCCCCAGCCCCAGCCCCCCAGCCCTAGCCTAGCCCCCTAGCCCTGGTCCTAGTACTAGCCCCAGCCCTAGCCCCCTAGCCCCTAGCACTAGCCTTCTAGCCCTAGCCCCCTAGACCCCTAGCCCCAGCCCTAGCCTCCTAGTCCGCTAGCCCTAGCCCTAGCCCCCTAGCCCACTAGCTCCAGCCCTAGCCTCCATCCCCAACCCCAGCCCCAGCCCTAGACCTAGCCTAACCCTAACCTGACCCTGACCCTGACCCTGACCCTGACCCTGACCCTGACCCTAACCCTATCCCTAACCCTAAACCTAACCCTAACCCCATAACCCTAACCCTAACCCTGACTTTAACCCCTAACCCTAACCCCTAAACCTAACCCTACACCCCAACCCTAACCCTGACCCTGACCCTGACCCTGACCCTGACTCTGACACTGACCCTGACACCTAACACTAACCCTAACCCTAACCGTAACCCCCCTAACCCTAACCCCTAACCCCTAAACCTAACCAAATACCTAACCCTAACCCTACCCTAACCCCTAACCCCTAACCCCTAACCCTAACCCTAACCCTAACCCCAACCCCAACCCCAACCCTATTTCCAACGCTATCCCTAACCCTAACCCCTAAACCTAACCAAATACCTAACCCTAACCCTACCCCTAACCCCTAACCCTAACCCTAACCCTAACCCTAACCCCAACCCCAACCCCAACCCCAACCCCCAACGCTATCCCTAACCCTAACCCCTAACCCTAACCCTACCCTAACCCTAACCCTAACCCTAACCTTAACCCCAACCCCAACCCCAACCCCAACCCTAACCCTAACCCTCTAACCCTAATCCTAACCCTCTAACCCTAACCCTAACACTAACCTTAACAATATCCCTAACCCCTAACCCCTAACCCTAACTCTGACAGCCCTGACCCTGACTCTGACAGCACTGAAACTGATCCTGACAGCCCTGGCCCTGACACTGACATCCCTGGCCCTGGCCCTGACAACCATGGCCCTGGCCCTGGCAGCCCTGGACCTGGCCCTGGCGGCCCTGGTCCTGGCTTTGACACCGGCCCTGGCCCTGACCCTTGACCCTAACCCTTGACCCCCTAACCCTAACCCTAAACCCTTACCCTAACCCTAGCCCCCTAGCCTTATCCCGCTAGCCTTAGCCCCCTTTCCCTAGCCCCCTAGCCCTAGCCCTAGCCCCCTAGCCCTAGACTCCTAGCCCCGTAGCCTTCTAGCCCCCCTAGTCCTAGCCCCCTAGCCCTAGCCCTAGCCCCAGCCCTAGCCCCCTAGCCCACTAGCATCAGCCCTAGCCCTAGCCCTGTAGTCCCATTCCCCTAGCCCCAGCACTAGCCCCGTAGCCCTAGCCCTAGCCCTAGCCCCCTCGTCCCCTATCCCCCTAGCCCTAGCCCCTAGCCCTAGCCCTAGCCCCCTAGCCCTAGCCCTAGTCCTAGCCCCATCCCTAGCCCCCTAGCCCCTAGCCCTAGCATTCTAGCCCTAGCCCCATAGCCCCCTAGCCCCAGCCCTAGCCTCCTAGCCCCCTAGCCCTAGTCCTAGCCCCCTAGCCCCCTAGCTCCAGCCCTAGCCTCCAGTCCTAGCCCCAGCCCAGCCCTAACCCTAGCCCTAGCCCTAACCCTAACCCTGACCCTGACCCTGACACTAACCCTAACCCTAACACCCTAACCCTAACCCTAACCCTAACCCTAACCCTAACCATAACCCTCTAACCCTAACCCTAACCCTAAACCTAACCCTAACACTAACCCTAACCCTAACCCTCTAACCCTAACCCTAACCCTAACCCTAAGCGTAACCCTATCCTAACCCAAACCCTAACCCTAACCCTAACCCTAACCCTAACGCTAACTTATTCCTACCAGGAAAAATTTTCCGATGAAGGAACATAAACGCAAAGCACTACTTTGTAAACTAAATCACATGTGTGTCACTTGCTCAGTTAGGAATACAGGAAAACTGAAAAGTGATATATCACACTGTACAGCACAGGAACAAATTTCCAACAGAACAACAGAAACGCAAAGCAATACTTTCTAAACTAGATCACATTTTTGTGGCTCGCTCAATTAGGACTACAAAAAACTGAAAAGTGATATATCGAACTTTACAGCAAAGAAACAATTTTTCATCGAAAGAACAGAAATGCAAAGCACAACTTTGTAAACTAATTCACATATGTGTCGCTTGTTCAATTATTTTAACAGGAAAACTGAAAAGTGATATAACCCTAACCCTAACCCTAACCCTAACCCTAACCTAACCCCGTCACCCTAACCCTAACCCTAATCCTAACCCTAACCTGTAACCCTAACCCTATCCCTAACCCTACCCTAACCCTAACCCTAACCTTAACCCTTACCCTAACCCTAACTTGTTCCTAACAGGAACAAGTTTCCAACTAAAGAATATAAACGCAAAGCACTAGTTT
Source organism: Meriones psammophilus (assembly GCA_036365155.1). Classification (NCBI taxonomy): domain Eukaryota; kingdom Metazoa; phylum Chordata; class Mammalia; order Rodentia; family Muridae; genus Meriones; species Meriones psammophilus. The sequence goes on from JAEOAE010001595.1 coordinate 17,332, forward strand.
TTAAACTAAATCACATGTGTGTCACTCGCTCAATTAGGAGTACAGGAAAGCTGAAAAGTGATATATCGAACTTTACAGCAAAGAAACAAGTTTTCATCGAAAGAACAGAAACGGAAAGCACAACTTTGAAACTAATTCACATATGTGTCGCCTGTTCAATTATTATAACAGGAAAACTAAAAAGTGATATAACCCTAACCCTAACCCTAATCCTAACCCTAACCCTAACCCTAACTTGTTTTTAACAGGAACAAAGTTACCAACGAATGAACATAAACACAATGCACTACTTTGTAAACTAAATCACTTGTGTGTCACTTGTTCAATTAGCAATACAGGAAAGCTGAAATGTGATATATCGCACTGTACAGCACAGGAACAAGTTTTGAACGAAAGAAGAGTAAAGCAAAGGACGACTTTTAAACGGAATCACATGAGTGTTGCTCGCTCACTTAGGAATACAGGAAAACTGAAAAGTGTTATCTTGCACTGTACGGCATGGAAACAAGTTTCCATCGAAAGAACAGAAACACAAAGCACAACTTTGTAACCTAATTCCCATTCGTGTCGCCCCTTCAATTATTATAACAGGAAAACTGAAAAGTGATATATCGCACTGTACAGCACAGAAACAAGTTTAGAACGAAAGAACAGAAAAGCAAAGCAAAACTTTCTAAACCAATTCACATATGTGTCGCCTGTTCAATTATTATAACAGGAAAACTGAAAAGTTATATATCCCTAAACCTAACCCTAACCCCCTAACCCTATCCCTCACGCTAACCCTAACCCTAAGCCTAACCCCTAACCCTAACCCTCCCACTTTAGAGCACAGAAAGTAGTTCCCAATGAAATTACAGAAACGCAAAGCAAAACATTCGAAACTAAATCACATGTGTGTTGCCCGTTCAATTAGGAATACATGAAAACTGAAAAGTGATATCTCCCACTGTAGTGCACAGAAACAATTTTCCACCAAAAGAGTAGAAAGGAAAAGCACAACTTTGTAAATTAAATCACATTTGTGTCGCCCGCTCAATTAGGAATACATGAAAACTGAAATGTGATATCTCCACTTTAGAGCAGAGGAAGAAGTTTCCAAAGAAAGAACAGAAACACAAAGCAAAACTTTGTAAACTAAATCACATTTGTGTCGCCATTTGTGTCGCCCGCTCAATTAGGAATACAGGAAAACTGAAAAGTGATATCTCCCACTGTAGTGCACAGAAAGATGTTTCCAAAAAAAGAAAAGAAATGTAAATCACAAGTTTGTAAACTAAGTAACATGTATGTAGCCCGTTCAATTAGAAATACAAGAAAACTGAAAAGTGATATCTCCCAATGTAGTGCATAGAAACAAGTTTCCACCAAAAGAATAGAAAGGCAAAGCACAACTTTTTAAACTAAATCAAATGTGTGTCGCCCGCTCAATTAGGAATACAGGAAAATTGAAACTTGAGATCTCCCATTTGAGAGAACAGAAAGAAGTTTCCAACGAAAGTACAGAAATGTAAAAGACAACTTTGTAAACTAAGTAACATGTGTAACGTCCGTTCAATTAGGAATACATGAAAACTGAAAAGTGATATCTCCCACTGTAGTGCATAGAAACAAGTTTCCAAAAAAGAATAGAAAGGCAATGCACAACTTTTTAAAATAAATCACATTTGTGTTGCCCGCTCAATTAGGAATACAGGAAACTGAATAGTGATATCTCCCACTTTACAGCACAGAAAGAAGTTTCCAATGAAAGAACAGAAACGCAAAGCACAACTTTGGTAACTAAATCACATGTGTGTCGTCAGTTCAATTAGGATTACCTGAAAACTGAAAAATGATATCTCGCACTGTACCTCAAAGAAACAAGTTTCCAACGAAAGAACAGAAATGTAAAACACAACTTTGTAAACTAATTAACATGTGTGTCGCCTGTACAATTAGGAATACGGGAAAACTGAAAAGTGACATCTCCCACTTTAGAGCAAAGAAAGAAGTTTCCAATGAAAGAACAGAAAGGCAAAGCACAACTTTGGAAACTAAATCACATGTGTGTCGCCCATTGCCTTAGGAATACAGGAAAACTGAAAAGTGATATCTCCCACTGTAGTGCACAGAAAGAAGTTTCCAACAAAAGAACACAAACGTAAAGCACAATTTTGTAAACTAGGTAACATGTGTGTCGTCCATTCAATTAGGAATACAGGAAAACTGAAAAGTGATATCTCCCACTTTAGAGCACAGAAAGAAGTTTCCAATGAAAGAACATAAACACAAAGCAGAGCTTTGGAAACTAAATCACATCTGTGTCGCCCGTTCAATTAGGAATACAGGAAAACTGAAAAGTGATATCTCGCACTGTACCTCACAGAAACAAGTTTCCCACAAAAGAACAGAAAGGCAAAGCACAACTTTGAAAACTAAGTAACATGTGTGTCGCCTGCACAATTAGGAATACAGTAAAACTGAAAAGTTATATCTCGCACTGTACCTCACAGAAACAAGTTTCCAATGAAAGAACAGAAAGGCAAAGCACAACTTTGGAAACTAAATCACATGTGTGTGCCCATTGACTTAGGAATACAGGAAAACTGAAAAGTGATATCTCCCACTGCAGTGTACAGAAAGAAGTTTGAACAAAAGAACACAAACGTAAAGCACATTTTTGTAAACTAGGTAACATGTGTGTCATCCGTTCAATTAGGAATACAGGAAAACTGAAAAGTGATATCTCCCATTGTAATGCACAGAAAGATGATTCCAAAAAAAGAACACAAATGTAAATCACAAGTTTGTAAACTAAGTAACATGTATGTAGCCCGTTCAATTAGAAATACAAGAAAACTGAAAAGTGATATCTCCCACGGTAATGCATAGAAACAAGTTTCAAACAAAAGAATAGAAAGGCAAAGCACAACTTTTTAAAATAAATCACATTTGTGTCGCCCACATAATTAGGGATACAGGAAAACTGAATAGTGATATCTCCCACTTTAGAGCACAGAAAAAAGTTTCCAATGAAAGAACAGAAACGCATAAAGCACAACTTTGGTAACTAAATCACATGTGTGTCACCAGTTCAATTAGGATTACATGAAAACTGAAAAATGACATCTCGCACTGTACCTCAGAGAAACAAGTTTCCAACAAAAGAACAGAAATGTAAAGCACAAGTTTGTAAACTAATTAACATGTGTGTCTCCTGTTCAATTAGGAATACAGGAAAACTGAAAATTGATATCTCACACTTTAGAGCAAGGAAAGAAGTTTCCAATGAAAGAACAGAAAGGCAAAGCACAACTTTGGAAACTAAATCACATGTGTGTCGCCCATTGACTTACGAATACAGGAAAACTGAAAAGTGATATCTCCCACTGTAGTGCACACAAAAAAAGTTTCCAACAAAAGAACACAAATGTAAAGCACAATTTTGTAAACTAGGTAACATGTGTGTCGTCAATTCAATTAGGAATACAGGAAAACTAAAAAGTGATATCTCCCACTTTAGAGCACAGAAAGAAGTTTCCAACGAAAATACAGAAATGTAAAACACAACTTTGTAAACTAAGTAACATGTGTGTTGTCCGTTCAATTAGGAATACAGGAAAACTGAAAAGTGATATCTCCCACTTTAGAGCACAGAAAGAATTTTCCAATGAAAGAATATAAACACAAAGCAGAGCTTTGGAAAATAAATCACATCTGTGTCGCCCGTTCAATTAGGAATACAGTAAAACTGAAAAGTTATTTCTCGCACTGTACCTCACAGAAACAAGTTTCCAATGAAAGAACAGAAATGAAAAGCACAATTTTGTATGCTCAGTAACATGTGTATAGCCCTCTCAATTAGGAATACAGGAAAACTGAAATGTGATATCTCCACAGTAGTGCACAGAAACAAGTTTCCAACAAAAGAATAGAAAGGCAAAGCAAAACTGTGTAAACTAAATCACATTTGTGTCGCCCGTTCCATTAGGAATACAGAAAAACTGAAACGTGAGATCTCCCACTTGAGAGCACAGAAAGAAATTTCCAATGAAAGTACAGAAATGTAAAGAACAACTTTGTAAACTAAGTAACATGTGTGTCGCTTGCACTATTAGGAATACAGGAAAACTGAAAAGTGATATCTCCCACTTTACAGCACAGAAACAAGTTTCCAATGAAAGAACAGAAACGCAAAGCACAACTTTGGTAACTAAATCACATGTGTGTCACCAGTTCAATTAGGATTACCTGAAAACTGAAAAATGATATCTCGCACTGTACCTCAAAGAAACATGTTTCCAACGAAAGAACAGAAATGTAAAGCACAACTTTGTAAACTAATTAACATGTGTGTTGCCTGTACAATTAGGAATACGGGAAAACTGAAAAGTGATATCTCCCACTTTAGAGCAAAGAAACAAGTTTCCAATGAAAGAACAGAAAGGCAAAGCACAACTTTGGAAACTAAATCACATGTGTGTCGCCCATTGACTTAGGAATACAGGAAAACTGAAAAGTGATATCTCCTGAGTCATCAGGCAGGGTAAAGAAGGAGCAGCCAATCAGGGTATTGACACGTCACTTAGGTGCGACCAGGGCTTATATAAACAGCTCCACCCTGGGCCCTGGCGCTCTTCTCCCTCTCCTCCTCCCCCTCTCCCTGCCAGGGGCTTGCCCGCCCTGGTTTAGGCCGGCGGGACGCCGAGGTGTCCATCGGCCAATGCAAGCGCCACCCACGCCCACGAGGTGGCAGGCCCTGCTCTCCTCTCCTCCTTTCATCGATTGACTGGAATAAAGGCTTGTTGTGGAAGGACCCGTGTGCCCGCGTGCGTTTCTGCCAGGAGACGATCACGCAGCTTCCAACACCCTGACAGTCCTGGCCCTGACCATGACAGCCCTGGCCATGGCCCTGACAGCCCTGGCCCTGGCCATCACAGCCCTGGCCCTGGCCCTGACAGCCCTGGCTCTGGCGTGAAAGCCCTGGCCCTGATCCTGACAGCCCTGGCCCTGACTCTGAAAGCCCTGGCTCTGGCAGCCCTGGCCATGGCCCTGATAGCCCTGACGGTCCTAGCCCTGACAGCCCTTGCGACCCTCTCCCTGGCCCTGGCCCTTGCAGCCCTGACCCTGGCCCTGGCCCTTGACCCTTGACCCTAACCTTTGACCCCATAACACTAACCCCTAACCCTAACTCCTAACCCCTAACCCTAACTCTAACCCTGACAGCACTGACCCTGACCCTGACAGCCCTTGCCCTGGCCCTGGCAGCCCTGGCCCTGGCCCTGGCAGCCCTGGCCGTGGCCCTGGCAGCCCTGGTCCTGGTCTTGACCGTGGCCCTGACCCTGACCCTTGACCCTAACCCTTGACCCCCTAAACCTAACCCCTAACCCTAACCCTAGCCCTAGCCCCCTCGCCCTAGCCCGCTAGCCCTAGTCCCCTTGCCCTAGTTCCCTAGCCCTAGCCCTATCCCCCTAGCCCTAGCCTCCTAGCCACCTACCCCCCTAGTCCCCCTATCCCTAGCCCTAGCACTAGCCCTAGCCCTAGTCCCCTAGCCCCCTAGCCACACCCCGAGCCCTAGCCCCCTAGCCCTAGCCCCCTAGCCACAGCCTTAGCCCCATAGCACTAGCCCTAGCCCCCTAGTCCCCTACCCCCCTAGCCCTAGCCCTATCCCCCTAGCGCGAGTACAAGTCCTAGCCCCAGCCCTAGCCCCCTAGCCCCTAACCCTAGCCCCCTAGACCTAGCACTAGCCCCCTAGCCCCCTAGCTCCAGCCCTAGCGTCCAGCCCCAGCCCCAGCCCCAGCCCTAGTCCTATACCTAGACCTAGCCCTAGCCCTAAACCTGACCCTGACCCTGACCCTGACCCTGGCCCTAACCGTAACCCTAACCCTAACCCTAACCCCTAACCCTAACCCTAACACTAACCCCTAAGCCTATCCCTAACCCTAACCCTAACCCTAACCCCTAACCCTAACCCTGACCCTAAGCCTAATCCCCTAACCCTAACCCTATCCCTGACTTTAACCCCTAACCCTAACCCTAACCCGAACAACTAACCCTAACCCTAACCCCCGCTAACACTAACCCTGACCCTGACCCTGATCCTGACCCTGACCCTGACACCAAACCCTAACCCTAACCCTAACCCTAATCCTCTAACCCTAACCCTAACCCTCTAACCCTCACCCTCACCCTAACCCTAACCCTAACCCTAACCCTAACCCTAACCCTAACCCTAACCCTAACCTCCTAACCCTATCCCTAACCCTAACCCTAACCATCTAACCCTAACCCTCACCCTCTAACCGTAACTCTAACCCTAACCCTAACCCTAACCCTAATATTAATTCAAATTTAGAATTGGCTCAGGACTTTCATAAAAGTTTTCATGTTACAGCTGAGACATTGCCTCATCGATTTGACATAACTAGAAAAGAAGCTAGAGATACTGTTACCCAATTTCAAAATTGTTGTCAGTTCTTACCTATGCCTCAAGTTGGGATTAATCCCAGAGGAATCCGTCCACTACAAGTGTGGCAGATGGATGTTACTCACATTTCATTTTTTGGTAAACTTCAATATTTGCATGTTTCTGTTGATACTTGCTCTGGAGTTGTGTTTGCTTCTCCCCTGACTGGAGAAAAGGCAGCCCATGTTATTCAACATTGCCTAGAGGCATGGAGTGTCTGGGGAAAGCCCAAAATTCTAAAAACTGCCAATGGGCTGGCCTATACTTCTCAAAAATTTGGACAGTTTTGTCATCCAATAAAAGTGACCCATCTAACGGGTCTCCCATATAACCCTCAAAGTCAGGGTATTATTAAACATGCTCACTGCACCCTAAAATCCTACTTAATAAAACAAAAGGGAGAGTCCAGGAGGCTCTGCCCTCAGTGCCCCGAGTGACCATTTCCTTGGCACTCTTCACACTCAATTTTTTGAATTTGGACAGTCAAGGCCATTTGGCGGCTGATCGCCACTGCTTAGGGCCTAATAGGCCCAAGGAAATGATCAAATGGAAGGATGTCTTAACTGGTCAATGGAAAGGCCGGATCCTATCTTAATAAGATCCAGGGAGCTGTCTGTGTTTTCCCACAGGAAGAAAACAATCCATTCTGGGTACCGGAGCGCCTCATGGGAAAGCTGGTGACAGCTGAAGATGATCTTTCAACAGATACACCTGCTACCACTTGAAGAGTCAAGGGCGGCGAGGTTGACCACTAAATCTACTCGAGTGGATTCATCACCCACAGATGGCTTATTACCCTGGGTTTCTTCTGCCTTTTCTTACTTTAAGATTGGGTGGGGGTTGGAATGTTTGGTGCAGCACTATGTTGGGGCTTAGTGTTTTTACTCTGGTTGTTCTGCAAACTCAATACCCAACCTAAACGTGACTAGGTCGCGATCGCGCAAACACTTGTGGCCTTGAAACAAGGATCATCTCCCAAAATTTGGTTATCCATGTTAAAAAATTAAAACAGACTGTGACACTCAGTCGATGCACCTCAGGGCTTTTACCCATTGCACTTAGTCGATGAGTGATCCAAGTCAATGTTGCCTTTGCCTAAGCGGCTATGGTACCTAGATAGGAGGATGACAGCCCTTGCACTCCCTGGAATTTTATTCCATTGCACGGGAATGGGTGTCACCTCCTTTTTTAATCTTCTCCCTTAGCCCCTGCACCCAGAGGACTTGTCTCCATTGCACCTGGTGGGGTAAGGAAGTAATCTAAAGCTCTTGATCGCTTACTCCCCAAAGAAGGAGTTCGCTTGATCGAGCTTAGGGCCCTCTTGTACCGTGCTTATATAGGCTTTAAGGCAGTTTTCATTTATTAAAACAAAAGGGGGATATGGAGAGCTGAGACTCAGACGCCACTAGATGGTGTTGACATTCCACCCGCAAAGTTGTAAACAGCCTCCAGTACACATGCGCAAATTGCATAAGCATGCTAAGCACGCTGGGTCCGAGTCATCAGACGGGGTAAAGAGTGAGCAGCCAATCAGGGTATTGACATGTCACTTAGGTGCGACCAGGGCTTATATAAACAGCGCCACATTGGGGCCCTCTCCTCTTCTCTCCTCTTTTCATTGAGTGACTGTAATAAAGTTTGTTGCGCGAGGATCCTTTTGTCTGCGTGCGTTTCTGCCGGCGAGACAATCACGAGGCTCCCAACACCATTCACTCCTCATGATTTTTTTATTTTATTTATGCACTTACTCAGTTACTTAGTTATTTAGTTTTTGTTGTTGTTGTTGTTGTTTTCTGGTTAGTTGAAACAAGGTTTCCCGAGAAAGGATACCATCTGCGAAGCAGGCTTAAAACCCAGGGATCTGCCTGCCTCTGCCTTCTTCAGGTGCTGGGCCTAAAGGAATGTACCACCACACCCAGCTTGTCTTCCTTGTATTTCTCTAATTCCAGGAAGGCATCTTTTTCTTCTTCTGGTTTATATTCTTTATCGTATATTTAGTTCAATTTACAAAAGTCTCTCTCTCTCTCACCTCTGTGGTGTGTGTTTGAGAGAGAGAGAGAGAGAGAGAGAGAGAGAGGATCTCTGTGTGTGATGTGTGTCTTTCTATCTCTTCTACCCACCAACCCTTGCTTCACTGCCTAGAAAGAAACAAACAAGCAAACAAAAAGCATGAAATCAAAACAGCAGAAGCAGGCCTTCTCTTTGTTTCAAGGCTAGACTGGTCTCCAGAGTGGGTGGCAGGGCAGCCACCCATATCTGGAGAGAAAAAAAACATATATGAACTAAAACAAAACAAAACAAAACAAACAAAAAAACCCAAAGCTTGTTCGTTTTTAATTTCTCGTTACCTTATTTAATTTTAAAATATAGCTAGCTCTGTGTCTCTCACAGACATACAGAGAGAGAGAGAGAGGTGATGTAGAGAGAGAGTTTGTCTCAAATAAATAAATAACTAGATAATAAATAACCGAACAAATAATAAACAAACAAACAAACAAATTCAGGGGCTGGAGAAGTGGCTCAGTGGTTGAGAGCACACGGTCTGCTCTTCTCAAGGTCCCACACTCAACTCCCAGTCCCTACATGGCAGCTCAGGACCTTCAGTTCCAGGTCTTCTGACACCCTCACATCAACACACATGAAATAAAGACCAATAAGTAAAAGAAAACTCAGAAAGAACTAGAGAAGTCTCCAAGAAGTGAGAAAAACTGTGCCGAGGCATCTACTCAGTATGAAGGACAGCCAATACAGAGAGACATTGTCTCAACAAACTTGTGTCAACCAAACAAGAAATGAAATTAAAACATAGGCCGGGCATGGTAGGGCATGACTGTCATCCCAGGTCTCGGGGAGTCAGAGAGAGGCAAGTGGATCTCTCTGAGTTCCAGGTCAGCCTGGTCTACAAAACCAAGGCTACCAAGGCTGGAAACAAACAAACAAACAAACAAAAAAAAAAAAAAGCAAAAAAACAAAACAACCAGTAAACAAAAGAATGGATGAATGGATAAATAAGCAAAACAAACAAACACACACACACACACACACACAAAACACAATGAATTAGAGTCTGTGCTGGTGGTGGCAGTACAGGCCTGCACATTACCTATCTCTCTGAACAAATTCTAACTCTAAATGGGAGACTTACACACTGGGGATGTAAGGATACTGGCAGGAAGACAGGCAGGTTGGCAGGCAAAACAAAAACACACAGAATATAAATAATACAGTCAAAATCAACCAAGAAATGAGGGCGGGGGGCTACGGCTGGGATACAAAGTAAATAACCTGTGATTAATATTTAAAAAACATAATAATAATATTTAAAAAAAAAAAACAACCAAGCAAGAACAATTCATCAACAAGCTAGAGGGATAGACAAGAAGGCTGACAGCCAACTGATTCGGCACCATTTCACAGACCCAGGACTTGGGATCGGGGTCAGGAGAAAAAACAAAAAACAGAAAAAAAAGCAGAAGCAGTCTTTCTTTCTGTTTCAAGGACAAACTGGTCTCCAGAGCTAGTGGCAGGATAGCCACTGCATGCAAAACAAAATCCCAATCCAGAAAGAAAAGGAAAGGAAAAAGAAGAGGAAGAGTCCAGTCCAGTCTCCAGAGTGAGTTCCAGCACTACACAGGGACACCATTTACTGCAAAGGAAAAGAAAACCAAACAAAACAGACTTCCAGCACTTGGGGCCACAGATGCCAGTCAGAGCCCATCCTATTCTCCAGAGTGAGTTCCAGACAACCCTATCTGAAGAGAAAAAGGAAACCTGAAAACCAAAAACAAAACAAGCTTGTTCGTTTTTAATTAGTTACCTTCTTTAATTTTAAAATATAGCTCTCTGACTCTGTTTCTCTCTGTCTGTCTGTCTGTCTGTCTCTCTGTCTCTCACAGACATTCAGAGAGAGAGAGAGAGATTATGAAGAGAGAGCTTATCTTAAATAAGTAAATAACTAGATAATAAATAACTGAACAAGTAATAAATAAATAAATAAATTTGGGGGCTCAGTGGTTGAGAGTACACACACCTAAAATAAAAAAAGAACTAGAGATATCTTCAAGGCATGAGAAAAACTGTGCTAAGGCATCTACTGGGTATGAAAGACAGCCCATACAGAGAGGCATCGTCTCAAAATCTTGTGTCAACCAAACAAGAAATAAAAATAAAACATAGGCCGGGCATGCATGGTAGCACAAGCAAGCAAACAAACAAACAAACTGAAAAACATATCATCACGACAGGGCAAACCAAAGTCTGTAATGAACTGATGAATCATTCATGTTAATTTTAATTTTTATTATTTGTCATTAAAACATAAAATGAAAAATACAATTGATTGTGCTGGAACAACAACTAAGTACACGTAAAAAATAAAAAGTGTCTCTGACATATGTTGAGAAGAGAACAGAAAAGTGATATATCTGGCATAATACAGAACAATACATAAACGTATCTCCAAAGTAAGAAAAAAAAGTTAAAGCACAGCGTTGTGAACTAAGTACAGGAAAATATGTAACAGTGTTTCTGAACTAAGTTGAGAAGAAAACAGAAAAGTGATATATCTGGCATAGTACAGGAGAACACATAAATGTATCAAAAAAAAGTTAAGAACAAAAAGGCAAAGCACAGCGTTGTGAAGTAAGTACAAGAAAACATGTAACAATGTTACTGAACTAAGTGGAGAAGAAAAAAAGAAAAGTGATATAACTAGCTTAGTAGAGAAGAGCACATGAACGGGTTTCCCAGGTAAGAACAGACAGGCAAAGCTAAGCATTGTGAACTAAGTACAAGAAAGAAAATAGAAAAGTGCTATATCTAGCGTTGTACAGAAGAGCACATGAACATTCCTCCAAGGTAAGAACAGAAAGGACAGCACAGCGTTGTAAACTAAGTTCATGAAAACATTAAAAAGTTTCTCTAACCTATGTTGAGAAGAAAAGAAAAAGTGATATATCTGGCATAGTCCAGAACAACACATAAAAGTATCTCCAAGTTAACAACAGAAAGGCAAAGCACAGCATTGTGAACTAAGTACATGAAAACAGGTAACAATGTTATTGAACTAAGTTGAGAAGAAAACAGAAGAGTGATATATCTAGGGTAGTAGAGAAAAGCATATATACATATTTACATGATAAGAACCGAAAAAAAAAAAAAAAAGCATTGAGAAGTACAGGAAAACTGAAACAGTGTTTCTGAACTAAGATGAGAAGAAAACAGAACAATGATATATCTACAATAGTTGAGAAGAGCACATAAAGGTGTCTCCAAAGTAAGAAAAGACAGTGTTGTGAACTAACTACAGGTTAGTATCTAGGTTTTTTGTTGATGGTTTTTTGTTTTTGTTTGTTCGTTATTGTTTTTTGTTTTTTTGTTAGTTGAAACAAGGTTTCCCGAGAAAGAATACCATGGGCAAAGCAGGATTAAAACCCAGGGATCTGCCTGCCTCTGTCTTCTTCAGGGTGCTGGGCCTAAAGGAATGCACCACCACACCCAGCTTTGCTTCCTTGTATTTCTTAATTCCAGGAAGGCATTTTGTTTTTCTTCTTCTGGTTTATATTCTTTGTTCTATATTTATTCTTTATCATATATTTCGTGCCATTTACAAAAATATCTCTCTCTCACCTCTGTGGTATGTGTTTCAGAGAGAGAGAGAGAGAATCTCTGTGTGTGATGTGTCTCTTTCTTTTTCTTCTCCCCCTCAACCCTTGCTTGACTGCATAGAATAAAACAAACAAGCAAAGAAAATGCATGAAAACAAAACAGGAGCATCAGCAACAGCAACAACAACAACAAAAGCAGAAGCAGGCCTTCTCTTTGTTTCAAGGCCAGACTGGTCTCCAGAGTGAGTGACAGGGCAGCCACCCCTATCTGGAGAGAAAAAATAAACTAAAACAAAACAAAACAAATCAAACAAACAGACACAAAACCAAAGCTTGTTTGTTTTTGATTTCTCATTCACTTATTTAATTTTAAAATATAGCTAGCTCTCTGTTTCTCAGAGACATACAGAGAGAGAGAGAGAGAGAGAGAGAGAGAGAGAGATGATGTGGAGAGTTTGTCTCAAATAAATAA
>JAEOAE010002095.1:0-31110 GCA_036365155.1 Meriones psammophilus
CAAACCGAATCCAAGAACACATCAAAGATATCATCCATCATGACCAAGTAGGCTTCATCCCAGGCATGCAAGGGTGGTTCAACATACGGAAATCCATCAATGTAATCCACCACATAAACAAACTGAAGGAGAAAAACCACATGATCATCTCCTTGGATGCGAAAAAGCATTTGACAAGTCCAGCGCATTCATGTTGCAAGTATTGGAGAGATCAGGAGTACAAGGAACATACTTAAACATAGTAAAGACCTTAATATACAGCAAGCCTACAGCTGGCTGACATCAAACTCAATATGGAGAGAAACTTAAATCAGTCCCACTGAAATCAGAAGGGACAGACAAGGCTGCCCACTCTCTCCATATCTCTTTCAACATGAGTACTTGAAGTCTTAGCAGAGCAATAAGGACAACTAAAAGGAGATCAAGGATACAAATCAGAAAGGAAGAGGTCAAAGTGTCACTATTAGCAGATGATATGATAGTATACATAAGTGACCCAAAAATTCACCCAGGATACAAAGTCAGCTCAAAAAAATCAGAAGCCCTCCTGTATACCAAGACAAAAGGGTCGAGAAAGAAATTAGAAAACAACACTTCACAATAGCCACTAATAACATAAAGTACCTTGGGGTGACACTAACCAAGCAAGTGAAAGACCTGTTTGAGAAAACTTCAAGTCTCTGAAGAAAGAAATTGAAGAAGATCTCAGAAGATGGAAAGATCTCCCGTGCCGCGGGATTGGTAGGATTAACATTGTGAAAATGGGCCATCCTGCCAAAAAGCATCTACAGATTTAATGCAATTCCCATCAAAATACCAACTCCAATTCTTTTCAGACCTTGAAAAAAGATTCTCAGCTTCATACATGGAGAAACAAAAAAACCTAGAATCTCCAAAAACAACCCTATACAACAACAGATCATCTGGCGGTATCTCCATTCCCGATCTCATGCTGTACTACAGAGCAATAGTAATAAAAACTGCATGGTATTGGCATCGAAACAGAAAGGAGGATCAATGGAACCGAATTGAAGACCAGAAATAAACGACGTACCTGAATACTCAATTTTGACAAAGCAGCCAAAACCACTCAATGGAAAAAGATAGCATCTTCAACAGATGGTGCTGGTCTAATTGGATGTCTACATGCAGAAAAAATGAAAAATAGATCTATATTTATCACCCTGCACAAAACTAAAGTCCAAGTGGATCAAAGACCTAAACATAAACCAGATACGCTAAATCTGTTAGAAGAAAAAGTAGGGAACAGCCTAGAACTCATTGGCACAGAGACAACTTCCTGAACAGAACTCCAACAGCACAGGCTCTAAGAGCAACAATCAATAAATGGGATCTCATGAAACTGAAAAGTCTGTAAAGCAAAGGACACTGTCATCAAAACAAACGATTGCCTGCAGATTGGGAAAGAATCTTCACCAACCCTCTGACAGAGGGCTAATATCCAGTATATATAAGAACTAAAAGAAGCTGAAAAGCAGCCAAAACAAGTAAAAACAAATTAAAAATGTAGAACGAGAGCTAAACAGAGAATTCTCCGTAGAGGAATATAGAATGGCAGAGAAACACTTAAAGAAATGCTCAACGTCATTAGCCATTAGGGAAATGCAAATCAAAACGACCCTAAGATTTCACCTACACCCATCAGAATGGCCAAGATGAAAAACACAAATGACAACACATGTTGAGAGGTTGTGGAGAAAGAACCCTCCTCCCATTGCTGGTGAAATGTAATCTGGTACAACCACTTTGAAGTCAATCTGCTTTCTCAGACAATTAGGAATAGCGCTTTCCTCAAGATCCAGCTATACCACTGCTAGGCATATACCCAAAGTTTGCTCAAGTACACAATAAAGGACATTTGCTCAACCATGTTTGTAGCAGCTTTATTTGTAATAGCCAGAACCTGAAACAACCCAGATGTCCATCAACGGAGGAATGGATACAGAAATTGTGGTATTTCTACACAATGGAATACTACTCAGCAATCAAAAAGGAGGAAATCATGAAATTTGCAGGCAAATGGTGGGATCTAGAAAAGATCATTCTGAGTGAAGTATCCCAGAAGGAGAAAGACAAACATGGAATATACTGGCTTATATAGACCTAAAAGATAGGATAAACAGAATGAAATCTAAAGAAGATAATCAAGAAAGCAGACATGGGGTATGATGATCTATCCTCATTTAGAAAGACACAATGGATGTGCATTGAACGTATGGCGTGAGTCTACCGCAGAAAGCATCTGAAAGACTCTACCTAGCAGTGCTCCAAAATAGATACTAAGACTCACAACTAAAACCTTGGCAAAGTGCAGGGAATCATATGAAAGAAGGGGAGTTTGATGTGGAGAGGATAGGAACTCCACAAGGACCAACGTATCTGGGCACAGGGTCTTTTCTGAGATGGACACTCAGCCAAAGTCATGAGAGGATAAAATCTAGAATCTCTGCTCAGATGTGACCATTGATATTAATTAATGTTCTATCAGCATTTGCACCTGCATGCCAGAAGAGGGCAACATATCTCACTATAGATGATTGTGATCCACCATGTGGTTTCTAGGAATTGAACTCAGGACCTCTGAAGGAACAGAAGGTGTTCTTATCTGCTGAGCCACCTCTCTAGCTCCAAACTTTAGTTTTTATTATAGAGAAGAAAGAGTACTCTTTTGGAATTAAGTGAGCAGGGACCCCTGTAATTCCATATAACAGCAGATAATTACCTTATTTTACCTGCATGATATATATTTCACATTGGTGAGAGCAAAATATCTGATTTCATAGATCTAGATATGACTAAAAAATAAGCTTGTTAAACTCCTGAGTGATGTTTCCCCTCTTTGCACACAGAATAATAACTGTACATCATGATTTTGTTTTTCCTTGTCTTCACTATTTCACTTCTCTTTGATTTCTTCCCTTCTTTGCATTTTTAGGTAGGAAAATTAAATTAATGCTTTTTAATTGAAAAGGATTCTTCCCTCATACAATATATTCTGACCACTGTTTTCCCTCCCTCCACTTCTCCCACATCCAGCATACCTCCCTTCTTTCCCCATATCTATGTCCTTCCTCTGTATCCATTTCAGAAAAGGCCTCTAAGATAGGACTGCCAAACAAGATACAAAAAAGACAAGGCCAACAGACCTCACAGTGCGGATGGACAAGGAACCCTAAATAGGGGAAAAAGAGTCTCAAGAGCAGGTGAGAGAGTCAAAGCTATACCTGTTCTTAATGTTAGGAGTCTCACAAAAATATAGAACTAACAGCCATGACATCTCAGCAGTGGACCTGTAGCGGACACATGCAAACACAATCCTTAATGTTTA
Source organism: Meriones psammophilus (assembly GCA_036365155.1). Classification (NCBI taxonomy): domain Eukaryota; kingdom Metazoa; phylum Chordata; class Mammalia; order Rodentia; family Muridae; genus Meriones; species Meriones psammophilus. The sequence continues at coordinate 3,350 of JAEOAE010002095.1, forward strand.
TGTCCTGGAGACATTCCTGGCCATCAAGGGAGTGGGTTCCATCTAATGGATTGTGCTGCAAGTTAAACCAAACATTAGCTCACCACTCAAGCGAATTTGGTGTAATCGTGCCCCCTTTACATCTTGTAAGCAGTACAGATTTTAGGTGGAGTGGTTTTTATTCTGGGTTTATGTCTGGGTTTCTCTTTTGATATCCTATACAGTACTGTCTTACCCCAAAGAGACTAGAACATAGGGGTGAAATCTTTTAACCTGCACCTCGTTCACCTCTCCACTTTCAGTGCACTGTGTATAAGCTTTCCTCCAGAGTGTGGCCCTGCTGTTGTTTTTCAGAGAGCAACGCTCTCTCCTAACATCAGCCTGGGCTTTTATGCATCCTCATACAACCTCCTGGGACAACAACCCAGTTGTGTGAGAAAATACAGTGTTGGCTGTATTTGTTTGCCCTCCAACCAGCAATGGAGGAGTGTTCCCCTTCCCCAACACCTTTGTCAGTGTGAGTGAGCTGTCACTTTTCCTGTTCAACTTGACCATCTGACATGTGTAAAATTAAAGCTCAAAGTAGTTTCCATTTGCATTACCTTAAAGGCTAAGGATGCTGAACCTGAACAGTGTTTCTCAGCCATCTGAGATTCTCCTGATGAGAATTCTACATTGAGATCTGTTCTCTGTTTTTTATTTTATTTATTTTATTTTTTTTAATATTAGTTACAGTTTATTAACTTTTTATCCCAGCTGTAGCCCGCTCCCTCACTCCCTTCCAATCCCACCCTCTCTCCCTCATTTCCTCCATGCCCCTTTCCAAGGCCACTGATAAGAGAGGTCCACCTCACCTTAACTTATCAGGTATCTTCAGGACTGACTGCAATGTCCACCTTTTTGGTCTAGGAAGGCTGCTCCTCCTTGGAGGTGGGGGGTAGATCAAAGAGCCAGCCATTGAATTCATGTCATAAACAGTCCCTGTTCCCATTACTAGAGAACACACTTGGCTACTAAGCTACCATGGGCTCCATCCGAGCAGGGGTTCTAGGTTATATCCATACATGGTCCTTGAGTGGAGATACAGTCCCATAAAAGACTCCTGTGCCCAGATATATTTGGTCCTTGTGAAGCTCCTGTCCTCTCCAGGTGATACTAACTCTCTCTTCTTTCATATGATTCCTTGCCCTCAGAGGATCAGACCCACAGTGCAAGTGATGCTCAGCACAGAACTCACTGCCTGCGGAGATGTTTTTCTAAAAAAATAAAATAAAATTTCTTAAGCATAAGAGTAAAAGCTCTGATCTAAGAAGGTCTCAGAGGATGGCAACAATGTCTGATTTAATGCACACACAGACACATATAATAATAATCAGAGGTCCCCTCATCCACCCACTCAAAAATCTTATAAAAATTTAGTTAGATAAGAAACCCTCCCTTAAAGAAATCCTTAAAAGTCTAAGGTCTTGCCAGCCATGCATGTGCAAGCCTTTAATCCCAGCACCTGAAAGGCAGACACAGGCTGTTCTCTGTGTGTTCAGTGTTGGCCTGGTTGACAAAGAGAGTCCAGCACAGACAGGCCTACATGATGAAACCCAGTCTTAAAAAAAAAATAAAATTAAATTAAATTAAAACAGAAAATCTGAGATGGATTTAGTGGCACAGGGCTTGAATCCCAGCCCTCTGGCAGGAAGAAGCAGGCCAGTCTCAGCGAGTTCAAGGTCAGGCTGGTCTACAGATCTAGTCCAAGACAACCATGGCTAAAAGAAGAAGCCCTGTCTCAAAATACCAAATCGTGTGTTCGTGTGGTGTGTGTGTATACATACATATATATGTATTAGCTGTATACATACACAGAGAAATTTATTCTGTCAGTTCATTTCATGCAGAGAGCCTTCACTAGTGCAGGTTTCTGTTTTTTTCATCTTTCTATTGAGGAAGAAGTTTTACCTGATAGTACTCCAAAGTGTCATTTTTTTTCCTGCCTTTTTTCTCCTGGGTTTTCTCTTATCTTCCAGGAGAAAAGTGGCAGCAGTTTACATGACCCCAGTGTGAAGTCACAGAACAAAAAACTCGTTGCATTTTCTTAAATCTCTCTTTAATTCTTAAAATTCTTGTCACCCTTCCACCTGTTGGACAGAGTGTTCGCTCTGCTAAAGGTTGAATAATGGTTGTGCCGCTATCCAAGCTGATTCGAGGAGGAAGAGGGTAATTGTATCCTGAGTGCTGAAAGACACAGGGTAGGCTAGGGGAGGACAGGCACAAATGATGATGAAATGCAAACATGTGCAGATCTGAAGAAGGTTTGGTCCTTAAAGAGAAACCTGGACCAGGAATCACTAAGCCTTGTCCCTTCAGTACACTGTAATCCTAAGGGAGGTGCTCATGTCACTCAAGACTCATTGGCCAATCAGGTGCTTTCATTCCTGCAGTCAGAGGGAGAGGCGGGTTCTTCTTGGCGCCTTGCTGCATGTTTGCTCTTTAGCTGAGCGGGGTTGAATGGTTGGTCTGCTCTGGTATAAGCAATGCTGCTGTGTACTGTGAGGGGACTTCAGCCAAGTTCCAAAGTTGCAACATGGTGAGTGTGTGTCCACTGCCCCCAGCCTGGTGGAGCAGGAGGCTGAACAGTAGGAGAAGCTGTTTAAGATCCTTCCTGATGCTGGGTGGGAACCGGCAGACAGAAACAGCCACCAGAGAGGCCCTGTTTCCTAGGCCTGAACATAGCAGGGCATCTGAATATCTCCAGTATATTGACTTCTGTTTGGGAACAGAGAGAACTCACTTCCGGAACAGGAGGTTAAAATGAAAGCTTTATTTTCTGAGCTCAGGGAAGCGGCCAGTTCAGATCTGAACGGTGCCCCAGAGTATGCTTTATTGTATATTTAAAGGGTTAAATCCACAAGGTGAGAGCCCCTTGGAGAGAGTCAGGGTCATCCAATCAAATGTGGGTTAAGCAAGGGAGTTTATGTTGGAGGCTATGGTGATCCAGTACACCTGGGCTCAACACTTTTAAATGTTTTCTGAGACATTCGGCCTGGAACTTAAGGTCTCTAATTTATATCACTTGACATTTGTTCCAGAGCTCAAGGTGATAAGGCAACAGAGAAGTGTGTCCTCTGACTGTTAATAAGTGAGGGCTTTGTAAGATATATATACAATTTAAGCCACCTGGTTAAAGTAACAGCAAGTTTAACCAGTTAACCCATAATTAGGAAAATGTTTCAATGTGTTCAGTGGAAAACGGCGCTGCAACCTTGGGACTGTAAAGTTAGATTTATCTTGCTAGTAAAATGGAAGAACTGCTTGGGGAAGGTTGGGCTCCGGAGGCCACCTCTTACACACTATGTGTATGCATGTTTTGTGGAAGTTGTAAATAACATATGTATTGATTAGCACTGAAGTGTAAAGCTGTGATGTAAATGCATAGAATAGTTGATGTACAGGATTTATCAGTGCTTAGGTGACAGGACATCACACCAAGTAGAATTTAGCTAAGGGCTGTTTTAAAACACTCCATACATAAGTAGCAGGCCAACCCAGCCTGTTAGAGATTGGGATGCTAGGAAACCTGTTTGCTCAAGAGGATAGTCAACAAATTTGTCTCCAGCCACAACCAAGAAGACATCCCTGATTCATACCAACCTTTGGCCCATCTCCATGTCAAAGAAGAGACATCTGTAATGGCCCAATGCTTACTGGGCCATTACAGAATCAGAGCCAACATGAAAGCCTGGTGTGCCATAAAGTTGCAGTTTTCTTCTTGAGAAAAGATAGTTCGGCCACATGGGCAAGACATCTGATGAAAACAATTGACAGAGAAAACACTGTTGTGTTGAGGGCTGCCCTGACCAAACAAAGCCCTCCCTGAGGTCCTCATGATGGAGAATAACCTAACTTCTCACACTCCTCAAATACGCTTAACAGAGCCAGTACATCATGTGGCCTAGGCCTTGGGAGATTTCCCCAAGATTCTGAGGTATTTAAAATAAAGCGGTGTTCCTTTTCTAAAACCAGCAATAGGGTGAGCTGTAGGGTAAGGGCATTTGAGGAGTGCTTGCTTCTGATTCTGAGAACCCACCTCTTTCAAACACATGGAGATATACTCATCAGTTCCAAAATCACTCTGGTCTTGGTAAATAATGTTTTTGAGATCTTGTGTTTCCCTCATGCAGTATTTTTTATTAAACTCCTCATGATTTTATCCCATTGTATGAGAATATCTGATCAATTCATGGACATTTCATGTTTCCTTCCATTTCCCCCAAGGAAGTAGTGTACAATATGCTATTCTACTTAAGAAGCTTAGTTAGGATAAGACATAGCTTGTGTAAGACCTTCTACCCTAGCTTTTTGTTTTTGTTGTATTTTTTATTTTATTTTTATTAATTTTTATTTTATTATTTTATTCACATTCCATCCCAGCTGCAGCCCCCTCCCCTTTCCTTTCCTAATCCCACACTCCCTCCCTCCTTCTCTCCCATGCCCCTCCTCTAGTCCAATGACAGGGTAGGTCCTTCCCCCTTCCATCTGACCCCAGTCCATCAGGTCTCATCAGGCCCAGCTTCTCTGTCTTCCTATGTGGACTGGCAAGGCTGCTCCCCCCTCAGGTGGAGGTGATCAAAGAGCCAGCCATTGATTTCATGTAAGAAACAGTCATGTAAGAACCAGGGAACCCCCTTGATTTCATGTAAGAACCAGGGAACCCCCTTGGACACTGAGCTGCCATGGGCCACTTCTATGCAGGAGTTCTAAGTTATCTCCATGTATGATGCTTGCTTGGAGGGAGTATCAGTCTCAGAAATGACCCCTGTGCCCAGAGCTTTTGGTTCTGTTGCTCTTGTGGGGCTTCTTTTCCTTCCAGGTCCCTGTATCTCCCCCTTCCTCCCTAAAATTCCCTGCACTCTGCAAAAAGGTTGGTTATAAATCTCAGCATATTTTTTGATACCCTGCTGAGTAGAGTCTTTCAGAAGCCCTCTGTGATGTCCTGTTCCCTGTTTTCTCCCTCTTCTGATGTCTGTCTTGTTTGCCTTTCTCAATGAAGATTGAGCATCATACGAGGGTCCTCCCTCTTGATCAGCTTCCTTAGGCGTACATATTTTAGTATGGTTATCCTATTTTATATGTCTAATATCCACTTATAAGTGAGTATATACCATGTGTCTCTTTCTGCTTCTGGGATACCTCACTCAGGATGATCATTTCTCGATCCCACCTTTTGCTTGCTGATTTCATGCTTTCTTTGTTTTCAATTGCAGAGTAGTATTCCATTGTGTAAGTGTACCATAATTTCTGTATCCATTTCTCCGTTGAGGGACATCTGGGTTGTTTCCAGCTTCTGACTATTACAAATAAAGCTTCTATGAACATGGTTGAGCAAATGTCCTTGTTGTATCCTTGAGTAACTTTTGGATATATGCCTAGGAGTGGTATAGCTGGATCTTGAGGAAGCACTATTCCTAGTTGTCTTAGAAAGGGCCAGATTGATTTCCAAGATGGTTGTACAAGTTTACTTTTCCATCAGTAATGGAGGAGGGTTCTTCTTTCTCCACATCCTCTCCAGCATGTGCTGTCATTTGAGTTTTTGATCTTAGCCATTCTGATGGGTGTAAGGTGAAATCTCAGGGTCGTTTTGATTTGCATTTCCCTGAGACTAAAGATGTTGGGCATTTCTTTAAGTGTTTCTCTGCCATTTAATGTTCCTTTATTGAAAATTCTCTCTTTAGCTTTGTACCCCATTTTTTAATTGGGTTACTTGATTTGTTGCTTCTTAATTTCTTTATGTATTAGGATATTAGCCCTCTGTCAGATATAGAGTTGGTGAAGATCTTTTCCCAATCTGTAGGCTGTCGTTTTGTTCTTATGACATTGTCCTTTGATTTATAGAAGCTTTTCAGTTTCATGAGGTCCCATTTATTGATTGTTGATCTTAGAGCCTGTGCTGTTGGTGTTCTGTTCAGGAAGTTGCCTCTTGTGCTAATGAGTTCCAGGCTCTTCTCTACTTTTCCTTCTAAGATGTTTAGTGTGTTTGGTTTTATGTTGAGGTCTTTGATCCACATGGATCTTAGTTTTGTGCAGGGTGATACGTATGGGTCTATTTGCATTTTTCTACATGGAGAAATCCAGTTAGTGCAGCACCATTTGTTGAAGATACTGTCTTTTTTCCATTGTATGGTTTTGGCACCTTTTCTACCTTGTACTTCTCCTAACATTTGAAACCTCTGAGACCTATCACTAATACCGTGTCACTGAATAATAACCTGCTGTATTAGGGAAGTGGAGTACTTAAATCATTCAAGGAACATCTTTGCTGTGTAAATCTCCCATTTGTCTCAGTGGCTAGACTTGAAATCTCTAGTTCATATTGAAATTGTTTAATATATAACCTGGAGCCTAAACTTAAGAGACTTAAGAAAGACTGCATGTATGGAATACAAAATTAGTTTTAGGCTGTCTTCTCTTATAGCATTAACTAGAGCTAGATACATTCTTCTATTAAAGAGAACTTTTTAAATTAACCATTTAATTGTGTGTGGCATATTTTCTCCAGGTGTTGGCTATTAATTCTAGAATAGCTGCATCTTCATCCTTTTGGAAAAATATTTCTGACACAAGCATTGTTGGCTCATTTCAGATTGATCCCAGTCTATTGCTCCCCAGATGCATGACTTTGCTTTCTTCTTGGTTAAAATTCCAAAATTCTCAAGTTAAGGGCTATACACAACAGAGTTTTAAAAATTACTCATTTGAGACATATAATGAGCTGTCTGTTGTATGTGCAGTAGGAAGACTGCTTGGAAAAAAATGAAAATCAGATTTCTGGACATTTTAAGCATTGTTTCCTAATTCAATTGTATTGTGATAAATGTTACAATTTTACAAAGAGGTTACAAAATGGTGTCAAGGAAGAAATGTTGATGAAACTTCAGCAGTATTTTTCCTTTCCACTAACAGCAACCACAATGATGTGCCTTAAGGAACTCAATTCCAGGGTTAAAAGGAGTTTCTGAGCTGCATAGATTTCTCAGGTGTACATGGTGTTATGCATTTACATAGGACAGATTTCACATCTTCTGCTGGAATACGTGTGGCAAGAAGGAGACATAAAATTACTGTTTAACATTGTTTTGTTTATGGGAATCAGTAGGACTGGGTTTTCCTGCAGTCACTAGGGGCAATAACCTACAGCCTAATAGCCCACCTTTCTGGTGAGCTCCATTTACAGAGAGAGGTCTAGAGCATGGGGACTTTGAAAAAAGATCAGTTGTATCTAGAAGATAATATAAATAGTGTAGGTGTCACTTTGAGTTATTTTGTGGGTGTTGTGATGTTTCTGTTTATTTAATTTCTATATTTATACAATCATAGGTAACATTGGTCTACTTTTTTCTTGGTTGAGTTACCTTAGGTATCTTGATGAAATCTTGACTATATTTTTGGGTTTATGTTCTTGGCACTTTTGCTTTATTCTTTCACAAAAATTGTGCACAATTTTAATTGTTGTGGTTGGAAAGTAAGTATAGAATTCATATTTGTCTCTGTGTGCAATACATCTTCATAATCCTATTGAGAATTCTGAGTTAGTTTTTCACATGGTAAATTCAGTTGGTGGAATGCCATCATAAAATGGCTGGTGGCCACCATCTAAAGAGCATGCAGGTGCTGAACCTAGGCACCATATGCATATCAACTGCTTTGTCTTCATGTCGGTCACTAGCAATTGAAATAGGGCTGTCTGTGACATGGACACAGTTGCCTGTTTATGAATCACTTTGCCCTAGCTGGGCTGCCTTCACTGTCCTCAGTGAAAGAAGATGCACTTAGTTCATATGTAACTTGATGTGTTGAAGGAGAGTTGGTGTGGGGAGGCTTCCCTTGCCTGAGGATAAGGGGAGGAGGAGTAGGGTAAGAGGGTAAGTGGATGATACTAGGAAAATAGGAGGTATGAAGCTGCAAGCAGGATATAAAGTGAAAAAAATAAATAAAGTAATGAGAAAATGAGAAATAAATAATGTAATGAGAAAATGAGAAATGGTTTCTATGTAAGTGAGAGATTCTTGTTGAGTTATGATTTTTATAGGATGCTCTTCAATTGAGGGTGGCAGTATCCCTAAGCAAATGGCCCTGGGCTGGGTAAGAAAGCTAGCATTGCATGAGACGATGAAAAACAAGACAGCAAGGCAGGAAACAATATTTACCATGGTTTTTGCCTAAGTTTTCTTGAAACTTGAGTTTTCTAGGCTTCCAAAATGAGGAGTCTGATCTGACAGGACCAAATAAGTTAACCCATTCATGACATGAGATGTTTGTGGTTAGGAAATTCATTCAAGGCATTACAGTAGCAGTTAGAAGAAAAAAAGTTATGCCCCAAGTGACTTGGCTCCTGGAAAGAACTGATAACGTTCTCTTCTTTGAGGAATGTGGAAAATATCAGGACTTGAGATAGCAAGAGTCCAAAGCTTAATTGGCTCTTCCTGTAGGACCTGGAATTTCAGAATGTTGAGTGTAGTACATACAGAGGAAATGGAGCTCATAGGATTTCAGTAGAAAATAGGCTCAATGAAAAATTATGCTAGAGGACATTTGTGTTTTAATTTGGCCTCAGATCTTTCTTATTATGGTCATAATCTAAAAAAATTAAGTAAGGTAGAATTAAAAATTGGGGACTTATTACTTAGGTTGTGATGTTTGTTTTAAAACCTGGCTTGGATGTTAGTAATTAGTCAAGGCTATATTTGAATTCTTGATTCTCATGTGTCAGCTTTCTCAGTACAAGTGCAAAGATAGAAGATGCATCCCCAGTTTGTTCTGTTTAGTCAACATGTTACCAATGTTAATATTAAAATGCTTAATAGAATATATATATAATTGTTTGAAATTACATGCTTCTTTACGTTCTCATTTGTTACTCTATGGCACATCATGCAGAAGTTCTGCCTTGTACAAGAATTTTCTAGAGGTTCTAGATAATACCACCACAATGACATTTCAAAAAAACATGTCTGGGATGAAGCTTACTTCGTCATGTTACATGGTATTTTGGTATGTTCTTGGATTTGGTTTGCGATTATTTTATTGAGTATTTTTTGCATCATTGTTCATAAAAGAGATTGGTCTGAAGGTCTCTTTCTTTTTGGGGGTCTTTGAGGATTTATCAAGGTGACTGGTCTTAAAAAAGGAGTTTGGCCATGTTGTATTCATTTCTATTTTGTGGAATAATTTGAAGAATATTGGTTTTCACTCTTCATTGAAGGTCTTGTATACTTCTGCTCTGAAATCATCTCACCCTTGGCTTTTTTTGGTTGGAAGGATTTTGATGGCTGCTTCTATATTTTTAGGCAGTATAAGACTATTTAATATCTTTACCTGATTTTGATTCAACTTTGGTAAGTGGAATCTAACAAGAGAATTGTATATTTCATTTAGATTTTTAAATTTTGTGGCATATAGGCTTTTGACATAAGAGCTAATGGTTCTTTGGATTTTTTCAGTGTCTGTTATGTTGCTCTCTCTTCCTTTCAGACTGTGAATTTGGATCGTGTCTTTCTGCCATTTACTTAGTTTGACTAAGAGTTTGTCTATGTTTTTGATTTTCTCAAAGAACTAGCTCTTGGTTTTGTTGATTCTTTGAATTATTATCTCTGTTTCTAATTTATTGATTTCAGCCCTGAGTTTGGTTAGTCCTAGTAGTCTACTCCTGTTGGGTGTGTCTGCTTCTTTTTTCTAGGGCTTTCAAGTGTGCCATTCAGTTGCTTGTATGGGATGCCTCCAATAGCTTATGAAGGCCTTTAGTGCTATTAAAACTCCTCTTAGGACTGCTTTCATTGCATCCCATGAGTTTGGGTATGATGTAACTTCATTTTCATTGAATTGTAGGAAGTTCTTTCTGTATTTCTTCCCTGACCTAGATTTCATTGAGTAGAGAGTTGTTCAGTTCCCACATGTGTGTAGGCTTTTTGTTATTTCTGTTATTGTTGAGGTCCATCTTTAGTCCATCATGGTCTGATAGGATACAAGATATTATTTCAGTCTTGTTGTATCTGTTGAGGCCTGGTTTGTGACCTACTGTATGTTCAGTTTTGGAGAAGGATCCGGGAGGTACTGAAAGAGGATAGATTCTTTTCTGTTTGGGTTAAAAAAATTCTCTAGATATCTGTTAGGTTCATTTGATTCATGACATCCATTAGTGTCATTATCTCTCAGTTTAAGTCCTTTTCTATTGTTCTGACCCTTGATGATAGTGACATATTGACCTCTCCCACTATTAATGTATGGTAATTGGTATGTTCTTTAAGCTTTATTAATGTTTCTTTTACAAATGTGGGCGTCCTTGTATTTGGGGCATTGTTGCTCAGAATACAGATGCCATCTTGGTGGAATTTTCCTTTGATGAGTATGAAGTACCCTTCCTCATTTCTTATTTATTTATTTATTATTTAGGAGCAATAACTGATATCGGGCAATATTTTCAAAGTTTGAAAGTATGTGTAACAGCATAGTTTTTTTTAAAAAAAAATCTTTCAATATTTTATTGTTTTCTTTTTTAATTTTTATTAATAATAGTTTATTCACTTTGTATCTCCCCTGTACCTCCCTCCTTCCTCCCCTCCCAATCCCACCCTCCATCTTTCCCACCCCTGTCCCTCTCCCAGTCCACTGATAAGGGAGGTCCTCCTCCCCTTCATTCTGATCCTTGTCTATCAGGTCTCATTAGGAGTGGCTGCATTGTCTTCTTCTGTGGCCTAGCAAAGCTGATCTCCCATCAAGGGGAGGTGATCAAAGAGAAGGGCAATGAGTTTCTGTCAGAGACAGTCCTTGTCCCCATTGCTATGAAGCCCACTTGGATACTGAACTGCCATACTGAACCTTTGTGCAGGCGTTTCAGGCCATCTCCATGATCGGTCCTTGGCTGGAGTATCAGTTTCAAAACAGACCCCTGTGTCCAGAATTTTTGGAACTGTTGCTGTCCTTGTGGAGCTAATTCTTTCATAAGATTCCCTGCACTCTGCCCAAAGTTTGGCTATGAGTCTCAGCATCTGCCTCGATACCCTGCAGGGTAGAGCCTTTCAAAGGCCCTCTGTGGTAGGCTCCTGTCCTGTTCCCTGTTTTCTCCCTCTTCTGATGACCATCCTTTTTGACTTTCTGCATGGGGTTTGAGCATCTTAGCCAGCATATTCCTTCCTGATTAACTTCCTTAGGTGTACAGATTTTATATCTAATGTCCACTTATGAGTGATTATATACCCTGTGAGTCTTTCTGCTTCTGGGATACCTCACTCAGGATGATCTTTTCCACTTCCCACCATTTACCTGCAAATTTTATTTTTTCCTTGTTTTTCATTGCTGGGTAATATTCCATTGTATAGATATACCACAATTTCTGTATCCATTCCTCAACTGAGGGGCAGCTGTGCGGTTTCCAGCTTCTGGCTATTACAAATAAAGCTACTACAAACATAGTTGAGCAGATATCCTTATTGTATACTTGAGTGCCTTTTGGATATATGCCTAGGAGAGGTACAGCTGGATCTTGAGGAAGCGCTATTCCTAACTGTCTGAGAAGTGCCAGGTTGATTTGTACAGTGATTGTATAAGTTTACATTCCCACCAGCAATGAAGGAGGGTTCCTCTTTCTCCAAATCCTATCCAGCATGAGTTGTCACTTAAGTTATTCTTCCTAGTCATTTTGATGGGTGTAAGGTGAAATCTCAGGGTGGTTTTGATTTGCATTTCCCTGATGACTAAGAATGTTGAACATTTCTTTAAGTGTTTCTCTGCCATTCTATAGTCCTCTATTGAGAATTATCTGTTTAGCTCTGTACCCCATTTTTTAATTTGGGTTACTTGATTTGTTGCTGTTTAACTTCTTGAAATCTTTATAAATACTGGATATTAACCTTCTGTCAGATATAGGGTTGGTGAAGATCCTTTCCCAATCTGCAGGCAGTCATTTTGTTTTGACAACAGTTTCCTTTGACTTATAGAAGTTTTTCTGTTTCATGAGGTCCCATTTATTGATTGTTGCTCTTAGAGCCTGTACTGTTGAAGTTGTGTTCAGGAAGTTGTCTCCTGTTCCAATGACTTCAAGGCTCTTCCCCACTTTTTCTTCTAACAGGGTTAGTATGTCTGGTTTTATACTGAAGTCTTTGATCCACCTAAACTTTAGTTTTATGCAGAGTGATAAATATGGATCTATTTGCATTTTCCTACATGTAGACATCCATTTAAACCAGCACCATTTGTTGAAGATGATATCTTTTTCCATTGTATGGTTTTGGCATCTTTGTAAAAAATCAGGAGTCCATAGTGTGTGCTCCAATACTTTAAACATGAATGGATGTTGGATTTTGTCAAATGCATATTCAGAATCTAAGGAGATTATCATGTGTTTTTTTTTCTTTCAGTTTCATAATATGGTGAATAACATTGATGGATTTCCATATATTGAACCACCCCTGCATACCTGGGATGAAACCTACTTGGTCATAGTAGATGGTATCTTTGATGTGTTCTTGGGTTTGCAAAGTATTTTGTTGAGTATTTTTGCATCAATGTTCATGAGGGAAATTGACCTGAAATATTCTTTCTTTGTTGGTCTTTGTGAATTGTAGGTACCAAGGTGACTGTGGCTTCAATGAATAAGCTTGGTAGTGTTCCTTCTGTTTCTATTTTGTGGAATAGATTGAAGAGAACTGGAGTTACCTCTTCTTTGAAGGTCTGGTAGAATTCTGTACTGAAACCACCTGGCCCTGGGCTTTTTGTGGATCTGAGACTTTTGATGAATGCTTCTCTTTCCTTAGGGGATATAGAACTATTTAATTGATTTACCTGGTCTTGATTCAGCTTTGGTAAGTGGAATTGATTAAGAAAATTGTCCATTTCATTTGGAGTTTCAAATTTTGTGGCAAATAGACTTTTGAAATAAGTCCTAATTGTTTGGATTTCCTCAGTGTCTCTTGTTTTCTCCCCCTTTTCATTTCTGATTTTGTTAATTTGGATAGTATTTCTCTGCCTTTTAGTTTGCTTGGCTAAGGATTTGTCTATCTTGTTGATTTTCTCAAAGAACCAGCTCTTGTTTTCATTGATTCTTTGAATTATTTTATTTGTTTTTAATTGATTGATTTCAGCCCTGAGTTTGATTATTTCCAGACATCTACTCCTTTTTGGTGTGTCTGCTTCTTTTTTTTTTTTTTCTTAGGGCTTTTAGGTGTGCCATGAAGTTTCTTGAATGAGATGTTTTAAATTTCTTTTTGAAGGCACTTTGCGCTATGAACTTTCCTCTTAGCACTGTTTTCACTGTGTCCCATAAGTTTGGGTATGTTGTGTCTTCATTTGCATTGAATTCTAGGAAGACTCTTTAATTTCTTTCTTTATTTCTTCCCTGACCCAGCTGTCATTTACTAGTAAATTGTTCAGTTTCCATGTGTGTGTTGGCTTTTTGCTATTTCTGTTGTTGTTGAGGTCCAGCTTTATTCCTGATGATCAGATAGGATAAAGGGGATTATTTCAATCTTCTTGTATCTGTTGAGGCTTGCTTTGTAATCAATCATATGGTCTACTTTGGAGAAGGTTCCATGAGGCGCTAAGAAGGTTCATTCTTTTGTGTTTGGGTGTAAGGTTCTGTAGATGTCTGTTAGGTCCATTTGATTCATGACCTCTGTTAGAGATATTTTTTTTCTTTGTTTCTCTGTTTTGTTGACCTGTACTTCGTTGAGAATTGGATGTTGAAATCTCCCACTATTAATGTATGGTGATCTATGTGTGGTTTAAGTTTTATTAATGTTTCTTTTATAAACATGGGTGCCTTTGTATTTGGGGCATGGTTGTTCAGGATTGTGATGTCTTCCTGGTGGAATTTTCCATTGATGAGTATGAGCTGTCCTTCCCCATCTCTTTTCATTAATTTTGGTTGAAAATCTATTTTATCAGATATTAGAATGGTTAGTCCTGCATGATTCTTGGTCCCATTTGGTTGGTAAAATGTCTTCCAGAACTTTACCCTCAGGTAATATCTATCTTTGTGACTTAGGTGTGTTTCTTGTATGCAGCAGATTGTTGGGTCTTGTTTACACATCCATTCTGTTAGTCTGCATCTTTTTATTTGAGAATTGAGTCCATTGATGTTGAGAGAGATTAATGACCAGTGGCTGTTAGATCCTTTGATTTTGATGTTGGCTGTGTAGTAAGTTTGTGTTTTGTTTTGCTGTAGTGAGATTAATTATTTCCTGTTTTTTCTTGAAAGTAGTTAGTTTTCTTGGGTTGTATTTTTCCATCTAGTATCTTCTATAATGCTGGATTTGTGTGTAGGTATTGTTGAAATTTGTTTTGTCACTGAAAATCTTGTTTTCTGCATCTATGAGGACTGAGAGTCTAGGAGGGCTGACATCTATGTTCTTTTAGGGTCTGCATGATATCTATCCAGGCCCTTTTGACTCTCATAGTTTCTGTTGAGAAGTCAGGTGTGATTCTGATGGGTTTGCCATTATATGATACTTGGCATTTTTCCCTTGCAGCTTTTAGTATTTTTCTTGTTCTGTATACTTCCTGTTTTGATTATTATGTGGTGGGAGGATTTTCTTTTCTGGTCTATTTTATTGGGTGTGTTCTGTAGGCCTCTTGTGTTCTTATAGACCTCTCCTGTAAGTTGGGGATTCTTTCTTCTATGATTTTGCTGAAAATATTTTCAGGGCCTTGGAGGAGGGAATCTTCTTTTTCCTCTATTCCTATTATTCTTAGGTTTGGTCTTTTCATATTTCTTGGATTACTTGGATGATCTGTGTCAGGAATTTTTTAGATTTAACATTTTATTTGATGAATATATTGATTTCTTCCATTGTGTATTCCACACCTGAGATTTCTTTTCCATCTCTTATAGTCTATTGGTTATGCTTACCTCTGTAGTTCCTGTTTTCTTCCCTAAGTTCGTTCTCTCCAGCATATTCTCCATTTGTGTTTTCATTCATTTTTCCAGTTATATTTTCAGTTCTTGAGCTGTTTTGTTGATTTCCTTCACCTGACTATATTTTTCTTCAGTTCCTTCAGCTGTTTCTTTGAACAATCCTGTTTCTTTAATTTCTTTCAGTGATTTTAGTATTTCTTCTGTAAAGGCCACAAATTGTTTGGCTGTAACTTCCTGTAATTCTTTACAGATGGCCACAATCTGTTGTCTTTATCTTTCATTTTTTTTTTTTTTTTTTTTTTTGCAGATGTCCATGATCTGTCTGACTTTATCTTCCTCTAGTTCTTTATGCAGTTTGTTTGTTTCCTCTATTATCCTCTTCTTAAGCATAGATGCAAAGTCATCTTTTTTAATTTCATTTACGTTGGTGTGTCCAGGGCTACTTGCCCCTGTCTAAACTGAGTTCTGGAGATGCCATATTGCTCTCTCGTTTGTTGGTTGAGATTTTACACTTGCCTCTACCCATTTGGCTATCTTGGGTGTTGGGTGGTAGATTCTGGTGCTTCCTGGAATCCTGTGGTGGGAAGAATCCCCCAGGCAGGAAGATGATTTTTACCGATGGAGGCCTCCTCAGGTTTTGGGGTATGGTCACTGAATGGCAGGTGTTTTGCAGGAATTACCACAGCTCATCTCAGGCGTAGAGACCTGAGTGGTAATTGTGGCCTTTGTTAGTAAACGGGGCTCTCCTCTAACCCAGAGAAGTCCAGGAGACAGCTGCCCTGCAGCTTGGTTTCTTACTGTAAATTTAGTGAGCTGCAGCTGTAACCTGGGTGCCTTGTGGTTTGGTCAGTTTAGTTAGAAAAAACTCATTGTCCCTTGGAGCAGTATTTGGGGGTTGATCTTAGGAACCCAGGCTTCTGGAGGTCTGAGTTTGAGGCTCTCTCCCCCAGTACCCAAGTGGTAATCAGGGGCATGTGAGCACTACTCTCATGTTTGCAGCAGGAGGCTAGAGTCTGGAGCCTGTGGATAACCAGAAACTTTTCTAGAGCTACGTGTCCTGAGGTAGGGCCAGATATTTCCGCCACCTTTGGGTTTTTTTTAACAGAAATACCCAGTCTGTACTGTTGGGGAGGGGGCGTGTGGAGTGAGTAGGCACTTGCTTGGGAGTGGTGGCTCCAAGCTGGTGACTGGACAGGAACCTGAGAACTTTTTCTGAGAACATTCCCGTATGTGTGGTGTTAGTGGTAGTGGGGGGTCAGCTGAGTACTCTAAGCTGGGACCTGCTGTTACCCTCCCTGTGGGGTATTCTCCCAAAAGGAAAACCCAGCCTCTACTGCCCTGGGGCACACAGTTCTGTCTGTGATGGAGAGTTAGTTGTGGGGTTGGCGGTTGGAGCCCCACTCAGGGCTGGCTGCTTTGTGCCTGTAGGTCTGCAGGACCTTTTCCAGGGATAGACTGGTTGACCTGAGGTCAGCCCTACTTGCTTCCTTCCCTGTGGGGTTTTCTCAAGACTGGGACTCCAAGTCTCTTGTGCCCTGGGGTGCACAGTTCAGCCTGGGAAGGTGATCAGGACATGCAAGAGTGTGCTTCTGGTCAAGTGACCCAGTGACTGTGTGACCTGGGGTTTCTTCTGGGTTCTTGCTGGGTGACCTGAGAGTAGACCCAACTTATTCCCACTCCGTGGAGTTTCCTCTCACCTGGGAAACACAATTGTTATTGTTTTAGGGTCCAGAGTTCAGCCTCTTAGTCCTTGTACCAATATTGCTGCCCTACTCCTCAGACAGTGTCATCCCAGCACCGCCATCTTAGATTACCCCCTTACTCATCTCTTTCAATTAATTTTTGGTGAAAGTCTGTTTTATTAAATATTAGAATGGTTACTCCTGCTTGCTTCTTGGGTCTATTTGCTTGAAAACCTTATTCCTGCTAAAAACAGCCCAAGAAATTTTCAAGGGATTAGCTGAGTGCTCTGAGGTTGAACCCAATTGCTTTTCTCATCATTGGGGTTCATCTCACCTGGTAAAAATACAGTCAGTGGTGTTTGGAGGCCCACAGTTCCAAATATTGGTCACTGTGCAGTTTCTGCTACCCTGCTGATCAGACACAGTGTGAGTTCAGCCCTTCCAGCTGGGATCTGTTTTTAATTTTTACTGAATATGAGTATTTTGATTGTATGCATGAATATGCATCTCTTGTGTGCCTGATCTTCACTATAGTCTGAAGATGTGTTCAGAACTCATGAACTGAAAGTAGTGGGTTCCAGGTAAACAATGACAATTGAGCCCACTTATTTGGAAGAGTAGCAAGAGCTCCTCACTGCCGAACCACCTCTTCTACCTTATGTTGCTTATTTATGATCAGCATTGACATTGCTAATATTTTCATTTTTCTATTTTTAGCTGTTTAAACATGCATTCCCTTTTAGTAAGATGTTATTAGAGTTACAGTTTAAGCTGGGGCAGTGCAGATTTCTGGAAAAGGAATGCACAACTGGAGTGGATGTATAATTTCTTGTAGAAGCTTCAGTGAAGACCTCTGAGTTCTTTCAATCTTTTATGTTTGTTTGATTGACTTTTAGGGGAGGCTCTGTCTTACTATATAGGTGTAGCTGTCCTGGAACTTTTTGCATAGATCATGCTGGCATCCAATTGAATAAGATATACCTGCCTCTGCCTCCTGAGTGATGGAATTAAGGCATAATAGAATGCACCCAGCTTGTCCATAATTTTTGTAGTTAGTAACTTTTCATAAATTTCTCTGATGTGTACTTAGTACTGCTCATTTCTTAATTTCTCTGTGTGTCTCTGTCTCTCTCTTTCTATTTCGCTCTCTTCTCTGTTTGTCTTTGTCCACATTAATTACCATGACTATTCAAAAGCTATATCCTATTCAAAAAAGTTCAGATATGACATAGTTAAACTTCATTATTCAGTTTTCTTCTAAAATGACTTAGTGATAATATTAACACTTATGTTTTAATAGAAAAGTTTTAATCTTTATTTTTAAACTATAGACTATACCTGATTTAGAAAGGAGAATATACAAAACAATGATCAAAGAATAATCATGTGTTTTATGCCTTTTCTTCTGTCTGGGACCTCAGAAATATGATGTTATCAGGTATGATTATTGTTGCTTGCAACTCACATTGTTTTTATCCATCTGTTCACTGTAGTACAATTTCCCTTCCACAAATATATGAGCCCCCATTTTCATATACTGGTATGCCACATCCCTGATCCCTGGTAAAAACATGATATCCAGTGCCATGTTGTCTTTTGACTGATGTCACCCATCTGTTCACTGTCACCTGATAGCCACATATCATTTGTTGCTAGATAAAACATCATGACTGTGTTTTTTCCTTCCATCTGACTCATGAAAATGTCCTGACCTACTCACCCAAGTAACTGAAGACGATTCATAGATCACTCAAGAACCCAACTAATGGCTACTTCATATTCATGTCTTACAAACTAATACAAAACCTTTAACACAGGTTTTCAAAGCAAGCATTTTGTTTCCTTTACAATCTATCCTTTAGGCTTTTTCTTCTCCCATCCTTCACCTGATGCACAGCACCCAACTGTCTAACACTATCACTTCTGTGTCAGAAAATAAATGGAAGAAGCACTAGAATTATATGATTATATTGCCAATCAAGTATAAATTTATATTGTTGCCAGTCTTTCTTTTGTACAAATGTATGGTATATTTTAGAATTCAGTGACCTTCAATGATGTGCATGTGAAATTCAGCCAAGAAGAGTGGGCTTTGCTGGAACCTTCCCAGAAGCAACTCTACAAAGATGTGATGCTAGAGACCTGTAAAAACCTCACTGCTGTAGGTAAGACTGCAATTTTTCTTTCACTTTTAAAATAAAGAGACAACTCTTACTTTGTTATTGATCCTCTTCTGTAATTCCAATTGAGAATGAGGAGGAATGAGGTGAATAAATCAGGCATGGTTCTAAGGGTCACAGAAGATAGTGATTTAAGTTTTGCCTTAATAATAACATGACATTTCCAATAATATATATTTTCTGGTACTATATTTTAGGCTACAATTGGGATGACCATAATATTGAAGAACATTTTCAAAGTTCTACAAGTAATAAAAGGTAACTTTATGTGCATGTTGATATAGATATAAATCTTAAATTTTAATGTGTCCTGGAAGTTTGGTGATTTTTATTTGTTTGTTTGTTTGTTTATTGGCTGCTTTTTATTTTCTGTTTTTGAAATAGATTTTTTTTTCTGGGTATCTGTGACTTTCTTAGACTTGCTTGTTAGACAAGCCTGACCTCAAAATCACACAGATCTTCCTGCTTCTGCCTCCACAAGTGCTGGGATTGAAGGCATGTACCAGCACACATGGCTGTGTCCTGGAAGTGTTAAAGAAAAGCAACAGTGTAAAAACAGCACTGCTTTAAGTGTACTGATGATCACTAAAATCTCATAATTCCATGTACTTCAATGTCAGGTATCTGATTTGTGTTTACAAGGCACTCCCCTATGATAGAAGAAAATAAGATAATATTGTAACAAAAATACCATTTGCATCATATGGACATTACAGCTACTGACTTGAGCTGCCAATCTGTTTAGTCTCATTCTATCTACTCAGATATTGTAAGAGGTATACACACTGAATTGTTATCAGTATGTGTCCAAAGCCTTCTAATAAGCAAAAATTTCATAGTAGAACCAGTGTTACTAATTTTCATTCAGTAACATTGTAAAGTTTAGTGAAAGGAGCAGCTCATGAGAATCAAGAATATTGTTTGGAGAAACCTTAATCCCTATATGACATGTCTATGATGAACAAAAACAAACTGTGTTAATTCAATGTGGGAATCTTTATTATTTTTGTAAATTAAACGGGTATATCATATGTCAAAATGATTCTAAGACACATGAACATAGGAATATTGAAAGAAGCAGTGTACCTGTCTTTCTCCAAGAACAGTTGATTTTGTAGAAGTCCACACTTTGAGTAGATTTCCTATATGTGATAAATGGTTACTGTTAATTGGTTTTTCAACTTCACTGAGACTTCTTCAGCCTACTCATACTGATGAAAATACCTATGAATACAAGGATTTTGGAACTTCTTCTGCTTGTACTAGCTCACTTTGTAAATGAAGTGTCATTCATACAGTACAAAACTTTATTGAATGGGATTGCTGGGGTAAAACTCTGAATTCTTGCAAAACACTTTATATATAGGAGAAAACTTCTTATAGAAAAATGATGCTATAAAAGTGAATCACATAACAAATGCTATTATCATCACAGGGATCTTCAAAAATACCCATAATGAAGGGGAATATCATGAATATAAATAAAGTGATAAAAATTAAAAATTTGATTCTTCTTTACCATTAGGCCAAATTATAAAATTAATTCATATAGAAAAACATATTTATTAGTGTAATGAAATGACTGTGGTAAATCTTTCACATGTGCTAATTATCTTTGCAGGCATGAAAGCAGTCATACTGGAGAGAAACCCTTTAAATGCACTCTATGTGGTAAAGCCTTCCCCTATACCAGTAATCTCATAGGACATAAAAGAACACACGCAGGAGAGAAGCCTTACAAATGTAATCAATGTGGTAAAGCCTTTGCAAAAAACAGTTATCTCATAAGCCATAGAAGAACACATACTGGAGAGAAACCTTATGAATGTAACCAGTGTGGTAAAGCCTTTGCACGAAACAGTCATCTCATATGGCATAAAACAACACACACTGGAGAGAAACCTTATGAATGTAATGAGTGTGGCAAAGCCTTTGCAGAAAACAGTCATCTCATAAGCCATAAAAGAACACACACTGGAGAGAAATCTTATGAATGTGACGAGTGTGGTAAAGCCTTTGCAGAAAATAGTAATCTCTTAAGCCATAAAAGAACACACACTGGAGAGAAACCTTATGAATGTAACCAGTGTGGTAAAGCCTTTGCAAACAACAGTACTCTCATACAGCATAAAAGAACACACACTGGAGAGAAACCTTATCAATATAACCAGTGTGGTAAAGCCTTTGCACAAAACAGTGCTCTCATAAGCCATAAAAGAATACATACTGGAGAGAAACCTTATGAATGTAACCAGTGTGGTAAAGCCTTTGCACAAAACAGTCATCTCATAAGACATAAAAGAACACATAATAGAAAGAAACCTTTTGAAGATACCCAATGTGGCAAAGCCTTTGCACAGCAGAGTAGTCTCCAAAAACATTTAAAAACACACAGTGGAGAGAAGCCTGGTGAAGGTAGTTAGTGTGATAAATCCTTTGCATGTAACAGTCATCTCCTCAGAAAACAACACATTCTGGAGGGAAACCATATGAATATAACTGTGGCAAAGCCTTTGCACATAAAATCTCCTAATACATAAAAGAGCACATACTAGAAAGAAGGTGTCTGACTGTAACCAATATGAAAAATCTTTTGGACTTCAGAATCATCTTCACATTCATGCAAGAAATCTTAATGGATAGAAAGCCTGTGAGTGCTTTTAACATGGTGAAACCATTCCACATTTGAATAATCTTCATCATCATGAAAAGATTCCTACTGGAGAGAAAACTTATGAATGTTTTAAAATGGTGAGGCTTTGCACAAATCTAGAGTCATCATCATCATAAAAGTATCCTTACTGGAGAGGAATTCTGTGACTATAAGCAATGTGGAAAGGTCTTTGTGTTCTTTGTTCCACTGAGATCCAACAGAACTGAAAAAACTAGCTCAATAGAAATGACTTCCCTTTTCTGAAGTGGAAGGGGAAAGAGAATAGGGACAATAGGGGTGGAAGGTAGTACTGGGGGAGAGAAAGGAGGGGAGATTATGGTTGGAATGTAACGTAAATAAACTAATTTTTTAAAAGAATACATTGAATGTTAAATATCAATTACATGCAAATGTATTATAAAATGTGTTTAGGGAAGACTTATTGATAAACTTGATTCTCAACATTTACTGTTCTCAATTTCCTCACTTTACACAAGAAACTTTTAGTCTGGTGGATGAATATGTAGGGAATGGTAAACTAACACCATCCAGAAAGTTCTCTGAGAGGAACACAACAGTGGTAGCCTGTAGAAATTTCTTTGTGTACACACACGTATTGTTCCAGGGGTTCTATTGAAAGACAACACAACCCACACTGAATTTTGAGATATGAGGGAGGAGAATTTTTTTTTCCATGTATGACCCTGCTTCTGGCCTATGTGTGTAACCATGTCACGGGTGAGTTTTTTTCTGCCTGACTTCATCTGGAGAGTGTCTTTAGACATAGACACAACCAACCATATTTGATAGATAACCCTCCCCTCTCTTCAAATATAGGATAATTTGGTTCTGTGTTCTTTTTCTTCTTGTTCATATGATAGGAATGTGCTGTTTAATGCAAATTGAGCATCCTTGAATTGGCTAGTATTAATCAATTATCTACACCTATGCTTAAAGCATCCCAGTCACTACCCTAGGGGTATAAGCCTGTTTTCTGGAATTAAAGTTGAACTTACTTTCTGAGGGGTTCCCAGATTGGCTGATCACTGTTATTATTGCAGGCTTTCCAAGCTTTATACCTCATCTTCTTCCCCTCGTTCCTTCCTGGGCTGGTTGGAAACAGCCCTCCAGGCAGCAAGAGAATCATTATCTCTGGAATTCTTGTGATAAAATGTTTTATTTTTTTTTTCAATGCAGTTTATTCAGGATCCTTGAACAATCTTCTGACCCTGGGGAAAGCCAGCCCACAGCTTAAATAGCCTCTGGGTAGCCAAACCAGGCGTGCCACGTGGGCAATGCAGATAGGTCCACATACATGGAAGCAAGCCAGATCCTCGGCCTTAGCCAAATGTGGAGTTGTTTGTGACAGAGAGCACTCACCATCGGGAAGGTGGAAGGTGGAAACCAGCTCCATCATTAAGGCGCGGCATTACGCAGCTCTCTACAGTTCCCCCTTTTTGTTTTAGATGCATCAGGCAAGAGTAGAGGTCTGATCTCTGATATTAGAAATAAATTGGGACTTCGTACCAATGTTCAATTGTTTCTTTTTATAAACTGAAGTGACTTGATTTTTGGGTATCTGTTGCTGATTTCCCCCAAAAACTCACGACAAGCTCTTTGCCAATATCTGTCCTCTGCCCATAACGATACAATCTCAGCATTGGTAAAGGGCACCACAATTTCAGCTGGATCTATTCCAGCCAACTGATGAAGTCTTGTTTTTCATTTTAGGACCAATTCAGGAACTTTTCTATATAGGTTTTTAATTTTTTTTATTTTGTTTGTGTGCCAAAAATATCCATTCTAAGACACAGTCCACCTTCTGCATAAGAATTCCTGTGGGTGAATGAGTGAAAAGCAAGATAACCAAAATACAGGCCCTCTTTGGATCAATATGGTCTATATATGCATCTTGTAATTTCCTTTCTGCCAGAGCCAATTCACTTTCATCTTCAGTTGACAACGTTCTTGGACTTTTAAAGTAATTATCATCCTGTAAGTTTTGAAATAAGTTGTTTAGCGCTTCAGTAGCTAAACCAAAGGTAGGCTATAGCCAGTTAATATCTCACAGCAATTTTTGAAAATCATTGAGAGTTCTTAATTGGGTTCTTCTAATTTATACTTTTTGTGGTCGAGTATTTTGTAGGCCCATTTTGTATCCTAGGTAATTAATAGAATCTCCTCTTTGTACTTTTTTGGGAGCAATCTCCAGCCCCCAACAAGGCAAAGTTCCATTTATTTCATCAAAAATATTTTCTAATGTTTTTCTATCTGAATCAGCCAAGAAGATATCATCCATATAGTGGTAAATTATGGATTGAGGAAACTGCTTACGAATTACCTCCAACGGTTGTTGTACAAAATATTGGCACAAATAGGACTGTTCAACATCTCCTGTGGTAAGACCCTCGAGTGATATCTCTTTATTGTACAGCTTCTACTCAAAGTGGGTGCTGAGAAAGCAAACCTTTCCCTATCATGCTCGTGCAAAGGAATTGTGAAAAAGCAATCCTTTATTTTTTTTTTTCTGGTATTTCTTTTTTTTTTTTTTAATTTAACTTTTCTTAATTACACTTTCTTCATTCTGTATTCCCCCATAAGCCTGTCCCTCCTCCCATCCCGATCCCTTCCTCCCTCCCCTTTCTGCACACATGCTCCTCCCCAAGTCCACTGATAGGGGAGGTCCTCCTCTCCTTCTTTCTGATCTTAGTCTATCAGTTCTCATCAGGACTGGCTACATTGTCATCTTCTGTGGCCTGGTAGGGCTGCTCCCCCCTCAGGGGGAAGTGATCAAAGAGCAGGCCAATCAGATTATGTCAGAGGTAGTCCCTCTTCCCATTATTATGTGACCCACTTGGACACTAAACTACCATGGGCTACATCTGTGCAGGGGTTCTAGGTTATCTCCATGCATAGTCCTTCGTTGGAGTATGGCTGAGCACAATGTGATAGTTAATGATGATTGATCCAATCCCAGTTCTCCATGCCAGGGAACATGGATCAAATCTCCTTCCTAGTAGTTCCCATATGGGCATTGAGTGAGATAAACAAAGACACAACCTGACACACCATGAGAAGAAGCTTCAACTGGAGAACCATAGTCGACTTTGCTGAGCCTGATGGCCAATGGTCGGGCAGAGTGAAGGGAATTTTAGGTAAGAAGTGGGAAATAGCAAGAGCTGGAGAGGACAGGAATCCCACAAGGAGAGCAACAAAAGCAATCCTTTAGTCAACCACCATAACAGGACATTGTTTAGGTAACATGGAAGGCAATGGGATTCCGGATTTTAACGATCTCTTTGGCTGAATAATTTTGTTAATGGCTCTGAGACCTGTTAACATCCTCCATTTGCCAGATTTCTTTTTGATGACAAACACAGGAGAATTCCAAGGGCTGTTGGACTCCTCTATATGTTGAGCCTCCAGCTGTTCCAGGACTAACTGTTCTAGTGCCAGGAATTTTTCTTTACTCATAGACTATTGTTCAAACCAAATAGGTTGGTCAGCCAACTACCTTGGTAAGGTTGTGGGATTTTTACTAGCAGTGGCTTCCCAACATGAAGTTGAAAAGAATGCCTTTGTTGTATTTCGTTTATGGAGAGTCTGGACAGTCTGAAACTGTTTTTGATGACATTTTAAAATAATTTTAGCTTCTTTATCAGGAGTATTACCTGTTTTTTGGCTTGTCTCAGAACTTGGGGGGATGTTAATATGGGTCTTCCATTGTTGTAACAGATCTCTTCTCCATAAGTTTATGGCTATCTCAGCCACATATGGTCTTAGTTTTCCTATTTGACCTTCTGGTCCTATACATTTAAGCCACCTGACATGTTGTTTTACTTTAGATAAAGTTCCAGCTCCTTGGAATTGGATATCCACCTCTTGAATTGGCTAATTTGGGGGTCAGAATTTAGGAGTGATAATTGTGACATCAGCCCCAGTATCCACCATGCCTTCAATTTCAATATTATTTAAAATTATCTTTAACTTTGGCCTATGATAATTTATAGAGGTTTGCCAATATATTTATTTTCCCCCCTTCCTGTTTTATTTATTTATTTATCTATCTATCTATCTATCTATCTATCTATCTATCTATAAAGCCTACCCTGGCCTCACTGTTGAAATTTTTAATGTTTATTCCCAGGGCAGTGGCGTTTAACTTTCTTGTGGAAGAGTATCCCTGTCCTGTATTGGGGCCTGAGAAAGGCCCCTCAGGCATTTTGATAAAAGATTACCCCATTTATCTGTGCTCTACATTCACTAATCCAATGTCAACCCTTGCCACCTCTTCTGCATATTCTAGGAAGTATAGGCTCCCTTTTTGAATTATTTTGTTTTTTTCTGGTAACTCCATTTGCCCATCAAAATTAAGTCATTTCCCAATGTCTTTAGGGGTAGCTTCTCCTAACAAGGCTAAATTGGGTGATTGAGGTCTGATGTCAATCCTATTTATAACCCATTCATCTATTTGTGCACACCTTGCTTTTAATGGCCGTATTACCTCTTTGCATTCAAAATCTTTGCATTTTCAAAGGCTTTTCTAGCTAGTGGATCTGATATGCTTGTACCCCCAGCTGAGGTCAATCTTTGCAAAATGTTAATGAATGATTCACTTGGAGCTTGTATGACCTGAGAGAATGGCTCAAGCCTTTTTTTCCTGATTTCTCAACCTTGTCCAAGGTATTTAAGGCTAGTAGGTGACATAATTCTATGGTTTCTTCATTATATACAGCTTGTATCTCTGTGTCAGCCTATTGGCCATCACCAAGCAGCTGTTGCTTAGAAACACCAACAACCCTGGCTCTATTTTTGTATGCTATCTCTCTAGCCTCTCCTCTTCACCATGATAGCAATTGTAAATATGTCTCAAGTTCTTTTATTGTCTTTGACATATCCTCCCAGGCTTTGGGATTACACTGCTGATTGGCCAGGAAATCAGCATTTGTTTTACAAATGGTGAATGCATTCCAAAATTGGTGACACTTTCTTTAAATTTTCTCTGGTCTGGCACTTCCACAGGGTGCCATTCAGCCTCATGGTAATCGTGTGGGTGATCATCATCTGCTGGTCTCTGTTGTACACTGACTGGATAAGCTAACCTTTGTTTTCTAACCACCTTTGTTTGGATTTCCTTATTATTATCTTTCATGTCTGCCTGAGTATTTTCTTTACTTAGTATTCTAAACTCTTCTTTTAAGGTCTGTACCCACATTTCACACCTATCTCTCTGTTGTTTGCTTTGTCCAATAATCTCTTCAATCTCTTGTTTTATGCCTCCCTTCTAACTTTTAATTTTTCTTCATAGTGTTCTAGTTGTTTGTGTTTTCCAGTATATTTTCTAAAACCTCTGCCCTATTTTCCTGTTGTTTCTTATGTTCTGTAAGTTTTTGTATCTCTTCTTTTACGTCCTGTTTCCAACCTTCATTATTTCTTTATACTGTTCTACTTGTTTTTTGTGTTGTTCCAGTATCTTTTCTAAAGCCTTTGCCTTTGAGAACACATAAAAGGCTAAATCAATTATTAAAGTTAAATTGAGGAATAGGAATGTAACCATAGTCATAATTTTTAAACTTTCCTTTATTTCTGTCTTAAAAACATAGAAGAGATTATCAGCCAAGCTCAAAGAAGTCTGTTTTAATGTTTCTCTCATCCTGTTAGACTGTAGTGGCAACCAGTTTTGTTCAGTCTCAGGTCTGCCCACAGTAGGCTGTCTTTTGCTCTGAGGCATGTTTAAGAGTCTCTTTTAAAGAGCCAGTAATTTATCTGTGAGTTTTTAAGTTTAAAGTTTGGGTTGTATTGCTGGGAGCATATTCCTCTTCCCCAACAAATTAAATTAAAGTAGGATTTAAAGGGTGTGTATACTTAGATTAGTTGAGTGCCATATGTTGTAGATTATCAATATTTACTATTGATAAATCTTTTAGCTAAGCAGTGGTTATTCCTAAACAGCTGTATAGCCAAATCACAACACAGAGACTAGGATTCATTTAATTAACCTAGAGCACAATGCTGGCCAAGAGTTACTCCATCCTAAACCTCTAAGCCCACAGAGATTCCGACCATTCAGATTCACCCATCATATGGCTTTTAGTGATATCTTAGTTCCAGTTCATTTCTACATGTGGTGCCAAGACCTCTCTTGCAGATTCTCCTCCTCTCCTCTCCTGTCTCCTTCCTCTTCCTCCCACTCTGGACCAGGATGTCTCACCTTATCCGCTCCATTACTCAGTATTGGGGCTGGTTGTTTTAATTGGCAATATAGAGAACAAATGGTGGCATGTTTATGCAAACTTGAGACAGGTGATGCTTAGAAAAAGCATCACAATGCAATATCTGCATTGAAACCATGCAGTGGAATAGAGAAATCA
>JAEOAE010001927.1:0-29508 GCA_036365155.1 Meriones psammophilus
TTTTGTTTTTTTATCCAGTAGTGGTTTGGGAACTGGCTCTCAGCTTCTGAACAAAGAACAGAGAGTCCTTGGAATTGGGACCATAGGTACCATTTCTCTCTAGAAACACTTAGAGAGCTCAAGGGACTAGGCTAGTTCAAGCTTAAGGCCTATGCTCTAGGCCAGGCATCTGATCTCACTGTGGGAGATGGAAATGAGTTTCTCATCAGTTTTTACAGATAGCGTTTTTTTAAATGAGGCTTTTACCTCATTAATATCTCTCACCATCAATGGCATCAAGTCCTGAATAAAAAGGTACAGGTTAACAGAATGGATACCAAAAAAGGGTCTGCATTTCTGCTACATACAAGAAACACCGCAGCACTAAAGATAGACATTACTGTTATTAGTGATATGTTCCTAGGGCTGAATAAATGTCTCAGCATCTATGAGCACTGGCTGCACAACCACATGGCCTATGCAGGATTTATTTCACAACTGTCTGTAAATACAATCATGGAGGAACAGATATTCTCTCTGGCCTCCAGTGATAACACACATGTACATGATATACATACGGGCATAACTTATGCACCTAAATTAAATCACTTAATTTTTAAAGAAAAAAAATAACATATGTGAAGAAGATATGTTTTTATTAGGGAATCACATGTGCATGTAACTTTTTCACCATTTTCATGGTCTTGTTCTCTAAGAGGCCAGAAGACTACATCATATATCTTTGACTTAGAAACACGGGTAATTTTGAGTCATTTGATGTGAGTGCTCGGAAATAAACTGGGTTGAAAAAGGAGCAGTACCTCTAACAATATAGTTCCCAAAGCTGACTTTATAATGCAAACAATGAAGATGCTGCATTACCCTGTCCATCTCCTAATACTTGAAGTTGATGATGCCCCTGATAAGTGCCTGGAGAAGAACTCAGTGGATTTCTACAGCTGTATGAATGGACTTTCCACATTGCTTCTTATTTTCATTGTCATCACAGTTCTCTTGATATGAGTAAATGTAACAAAAGGCTTTGTGAATACCAGTCAATATGTATTGGAAAAAAATCCATAATTTGAGATATAGTCTACCTTTTTGGAATCATTTGGAGACAGGACATGTCCACATGCCCATGGCTCTTTTAGAATTCAATCTGTGGAGTTGGGCATGGTGGCACACACCTGTAAAACCAGTGCTCAGGGAGCAAGAGGCAGGCAGATCTCTGTGAATTTAAGACCAGCCTGGTCTACAAAGTGAGCCTAGGACAGCCAAGGATACACAAGCATATTCTCCCTCCAAATGAAACAAAGAAACATTCAAACAAAAGAATTCACTCTGTGGACCAAGCTGGCTTCAACCTCAGAGAGATGGGCCTGCCACTGACTCCCAGGTCTAAGATGATAGGGATGCACATCTGAGCCTCAGATGAGATATGTTTTTAAAATGACCTATCCTTGAATCAAGGAAAGAAAGGATAAAATGAGATGTACAAAGGAACTATCATTCTTTTAATAAACAATAATAATTCTTCAAATTCTAGTTATTTATACTCCCAAATCATTTATGTTGTTTTCAGCAAGTGAATTCTTCCCTTTGCTTTGTTAATTTCATCCATTTAAAAATGTTTGATTTGAGTGTGTTTGTGTGTATACACCTATGCCATGGTGTGTATGTGCTAGTGAGAGGACAACTTATTGCTGTTTAGTATAGACATCCCATATGTGTGTTCTAAACAGGAAACCCAAAGAATCTTTTGGTCAACGACCACACTGGCCCTTATTTGGGTTTAAAATTTATTTATGTTTGTGCTGGTATGTGAGTTTGCATACATAACAGCCCAAGTATAGAAATGTTAGAAAATCTCTAGAGTAATATGGGCTACCCAAAGATTGAGCTCAAATAATCATGCATAACCACAACCAACTTTAGCCACTGAGACAATTTTCTGACATTCACTTGTAGTTCTGAGAAAGGGTTATGAACAACTCTTTACTCCTAAGAATGAACTAACACATTCAAAAACACAAAAGCAGTAAATCATTTTCATTTGCAAACAGCATTTATTATTCAAATCATTTCATTTTCTCCCATCCTTAGATGACAATATGTTTATACTCAGAATATAGGGCAGTATTTTACTGTTGTACTGTTTCAACTAAGTTTATTTGAGTATCAATGAGCTCAGTCGAGAATGTTTATGGTTTTGCAAAACTGGCAACATGATCTTGACCAGCATATAAGAGTGATAAAAATAAACCCCACAAAGCTGTCACACACTCTTCACATATCTATCATGGCCTAAGAACCCATAGTCACATTACACACAAAAAAACATGCTTTTTTAAAATAAATCTCATTGTTGTTACAATACCTAGCACCTGTCAATAATTCTCTTAGAAGGCAGGACTTCAATATGATGTGCCTTACAGTAAAAAGGGAACATGAGGAGGCATGGAACTTCAAACAACACGTGCATACATGCATGCATACATAATACATGCATGCATACAATTAAGCATTTTAACATTAATGTTGGTAAAAATACGTTGACAAAACAAAACACATTGGGGAAACCTCTTGAAGGGTGGCACATGAGAATCAAGATTTCAAATGTAGCCTTGACAACAAGGCTTGAAAACAAATGTTTCAACTGAATTTGTGAAACATGAAAATCAAAAGCACCACACTTTCTTGGAGACCCTTTCTTGAAGAGTCTGATCACACACTGTTTGATATTAATAAGGAATGAACTACATAGATGATAAGAATGCCATTCTATCCATTGCAGCAGAAAAACACCTATCACCAAATGGAAATGCATAAGAAGATGAACAACACTACAGAAAGAAGATCAGAATTACCTAACAAATGTTTGTGAATGGATTTGCTACACATACAGCAAAAACAAAACCTACTCCAATGTTTCAAAATACAGACAATAATCCCAATTGGTGATATCCTCACATTACCATGTGAACATGGTAAATAATCTATTTCCTTCAAGGCTATGATAAAAACAGATTTAAAAAGGTTTATTTTCATGAAAATGAATATATCTATTATGCCTGAAGATATATCAAATCTTTTACATAAATAGGGTTGCTCTCTTCTGTGAATTCTTTTCTACTTCTTGACATCAAGATGATATATAAAGGATTCAAGATATTTACAGTACTAGAGATATGGCTGTGCAGTTAAGACAAGTTCATTTCATTTCCATGATCTAGATCAGGGTTTTGAAAACTTCCTGTAATCCCTGGTTAAAGAAAATCAAATGGTCTGTTCTTCCTGTAGACCAGAATGCACAGGCACATAAACACACAAAGACACATTGTTGTCACATAATGGAAATTAAAACAAATTCCTAAACTAATATGTTTACTCATGAATATTTTTCATGTGTAACATGAAATATTACATGCAATATTACATGTAATATTTTTCATGTAATTTATTCCTGTAGCTCAGGTGTTGAGGTACCTACAGGCTTGTCTACAGAGTTTTTCTTCATCATGGATTCCTTCATGTAACAGACATCAAACATGTAAGTTTGAAGTCAGAGAAATGAATCCTTCTCAGTTGGTGGTGTCATTTGGGAATGTTTAAGAAATGCAGCCCTGCTGGTGGAAGTATGTTACTTGGGATGGGCTTGATAGTTTTCAACTGCATATCATTTGTAGTTCCCACACTCTGCTTCATGCTGTAGGTTGATGATGTGAGCTCCAAGCTTCCTACTTTATCTGCCATGTGTGACACTTTTGATTTCCATTTCATAGTGATCCCATATCCCTCTGAAACCAGAACGAAAAGTAAACACTCTTGGAAGTTGCCTTAGACATTGTGTTTTGTCACAGAAAAGGCACTAATACACACCATAAATTTTACAACTGTATGATTCATTTAATGTAATTGAAGAAAATTATAAAATCTAAAAGCATTACCTCAATGTATAA
The DNA here is from genome assembly GCA_036365155.1 of Meriones psammophilus. Lineage (NCBI taxonomy): Eukaryota > Metazoa > Chordata > Mammalia > Rodentia > Muridae > Meriones > Meriones psammophilus. Next base: position 3,942 of record JAEOAE010001927.1, read on the forward strand.
ATTCATATATCTTTTGTCCATATGAGCTTACAATTGAAAACAAAACAAGGATGGATGTCATAATATATGAATACATTGTTGACACTTGCTAAAATCTGCCCACCCAATTAATCTTGTATAAATGAATGCAAGTTGGTTGGTCAAAGATCTTAACAAATCTTTTATTCTAACAGATATCCTTCAGAATGAATTCTTTCAGGTTCTCAAAGTCTACTGTGATATGCAAATGCTTTATTGGGTTGCTTACACACTCTGAAAATCTGTTTAAGTTCATTGTCCATAAGAAAGCCACAGACTTCCCAATAGCTAACCAGCTTTTGTTATTCATTGTTTGTTCCACAAAATGTGATGCTTCCATACCATGGCTTCTGTTCCCCTAAACATAATGACTGTCCCAAACTAAAATTTCTCTTCCCTAGGACATAATATGTCTTCCTAACCACAAAAGAACAAATGGATATGATCGGTTCTACTGTAAAACCTACACTTTGTATCAGTTGACATCATCAATGACATAAAGACATCACATATCCCTAAACGTTGATTGACAGAAAAAAAAAAAATATTTGTAAGACAGCACAGACAGTTTTGATATTTCAAACTCAGAACCTCTGTAATTTTCTTTCTCAGTGGGTGTGTAGGTGTCACAGTTGAACTCCAAAGATTGTTATGTGGCACTAATCAACCAGTAGTGCCTGGATGACAATAATTTTTGTCATTTGCATTGAACTAGTGTTTGAGTTGTAGTGAGTGGGCTGAAGAATACAGAGGCCTTACCACATTGATTATATTCACAGACTTCTTCTCCAATATGAAACTTTTATGACCATGAAGAGTATAGATATGTGCAAGGCCTCAAATTTTAACACATCTATAAGGTTTCTCTCCAGTACGAATTCTTTCATGATGATGTTAAGTACACTCATAGTCTTTCTGTGTAGTATGAATTCTTCCATGACTTTGAAGATGATTCTGATGAGAAAAAGTTTTACCACATTGATTATATTCATAAGATTTCTCTCCATTATGTGTTCTTCATGTCTTAGGAGATGTTATGTTCACAGCATTTCTCTTCAGTGTGTGTTCTTTTATGTGTTTGTGGATTGTTATGCTTTGCAAAGGCTTTGCCTCATTAGTTACATTCATAGGGTTTCACTCCAATATGTTTTCTTGTCTTAGGAGCTTACTGTTACATGGAAAGCCTTTGTGATATTCGTTATATTCATAGTTTTTCTCCAGTATGCATTTTTTTATGTATTAGGAGATGACTGTGTTTTACAAAGGTGAAACCACACTGTTTACATTCATAAGGTTTTTCTCCATTGTGTGTTATTTTATGTTTTCAGAGACTACTCTGAAATGGGTACATTCATGAGGTTTCTCTCCAGTGTGTGTTCTTTTATGTTTTTGGAGACTAGTATGACATTCAAAGGCTTTACCACATTGGTTACATTTATATGGTTTCTTTCCAGTATGGGTTATTTTATGCATTAGGAGATGACTAATATTAAATATTAAATATTAAATATTTTAACCCACTGGTTGCGTTCATAAAGTTTCTCTCCAGTGTGTGTTCTTTTTATGTATTAGGAGATGACAGTTACATGCAAAGTTTTTATCACACTGATTACATTCATATGGATTCTTCCCAGTGTGTGATCTTCCATGCATTAGGAGAGGAGTATTAAAAAATGATTTACCACATTGGTTTCATTCATAAGTTTTCTCTTCAGTATGGGAGAGACCAGGACTAGAACCAGGACCAGTATTCCCCTGTTTCACTGTCTCTTAATTAATCTGCTTGCCAGCAGAGGGCGCTGGCTCTGAGCAGCCACTGGTGGCGGGAATAGAACTCTGGACCTCTGGAAGAGCATCTTGTGCTCTTAACCTCTGAGCAGTCCTGTTAGCCATCCCTCTCTTCTGCTATAGTTCTTTTCATCCTTGCACAGTCTCCTGTGTCTCTGAGCACTCCAGTGGTGACTGGAGGCAACTTCTCCATCATTTCTCTCTGGAATGGTTGACGCTTTCATCAGTGGAGCTTGCAGGGATGGTGGCCCGCAGGGAGAACCCATGAGGAAGAGGCTTGGGCAGGAGACTCTAGGAAGTGACCATGCTTCCTCAGCATTGTTCCGGGTGGAACTCAGAACCCTGGTTGCCAGGTAACCAGAGACCAGCAGCAGCAACAGCTGCCTGGGCAGACCAGCCAGTCCAGAGGAGCTGGAGAGATGAGTCTGTTCTTCTGCTTCCAGACCTGCAGGGGCTCAGGTCTCTTGGAAGCCAGCGGTGGTCACCTGGGCCACTAGTGGAGACATGTGGTGTGCTCACTGATACGTTTCTGTCCTGTTCCCCACCAGGAGACCAAGGTAATCAGGGCCGCCGTGTGGTGGGGGAGCTTTCTGGTCCACTCCCACCCCCCATCCACCGCGGTCGCGGCCTGGGCGAGTGTTCCTGTTGGGTCACTGAGGAACACTTTTCAAGCCCGCTTCTGTGTAGGGAAAGGGGTCGTTGGTGCCCCTCGGGGTTTGCACACTTCAAGCCTCCCTCCTGCTCTGGTCCTTTCTTAGTGCGAAAGAAAAAGAGCCTTCCAGCATGGTATCCCCATTGCTCAGCAATAATGGTGTGAACTTCGTGGAGCAGATGATCCCCTATTTGTCTACTGCTCTTTCTGGCCCTTTATCCAAAGTTTGCGACCAATGGGGTGATTCTGGAATTGATTCTGAAAAGGCAGGCAAGTGGCTCCCCCAGGGATCCAAACAGACCTCCTCATGCTGGTTCCCAGGGCTTGTGTCCTCACAGAACTGGGGCCACTGAGTCCCAGCAGCCTGGGCCCGGGCCTGGGCCTTTAAAATGATATGGCCAAGCATGGGCGATTGGGGCAAGGGTGGGGCTCTACCAGGTGCGATTCCCCTTCCCTAGGGAATGTCACACACCACCCTTTCTCACACCCTGAGCATCCTTTCCCTGTTTGTTTAAAGGATTCTGGACCCCATCTGTGGTGTTTGAGATGAATGGAGGCCCCAGCACCCTCAACCACCTCCTTGGGAAGATTTTGATAGTTCCTTCTGGATGTCTCTGTGGGTTAGAGACACGGGGCTTTAGGGGTGACACCCCCGTGAAATGTCACAGGTATAGATGCTTCAGGCCTGACTGTGAGGGGGACAAGTAGACAACGATGTGAGTGGGCTGAGGCCGAGGGGGAGGTGAGCGGGGAAAGGCGTTTGGGACGGCCAGGGTGGAGGACCAGTAATGGCCAGGAGCCTCGACTTTGGGGTTCTCGCCCTAGGGACTGTCCCCGCAACCTCGACAGCTGGTGGAGGACAGAGGTCTCCCACTGGACATCTGGGTTTTGAGCAGCAGAGGGAGGAACAGGAGAGGAAGGACCCTGGGGGATACCAATGTCACCCCCTCCGCAGCCCCGAAGAGAGGCCAGGCTTCCGACAACGTGTCCCTCTGCCCTGTTCTCACCCACAGTACCATCTTCTCATTCTTGTCCCAGTAGCTACAGAAATTGCCCCAGGATTTGTCTGGGGCCCCGGACCTGGCCATCATGAGGCGACTGCTGGACTATGCCAGGATCCACGTGCCCACTGCAGAGTTGGACTGCCAATCTGGGGAGAACCTCCGGGTAATGGATAAGCCTGGGATAAGCTGAAGCCTGAGAAGGAGGAGGAGGATTAGAAGGAGGATGAGGACCCGGGAAGGTGCCTGGTGAGACAGCAGCTGATTCCAGCCCCGTGTCCCATAGGGAAGTGTCCTGAAGCTCTGGCCAATGAAGCAGAGGAGGACGCCTGTCAACTTGACCTGTCCCTGCGGGTAGGAGAGGGGACTCAGAATTCTCTGGCATGGAGATGCCATCTTGAGTTAGCTCATTACATTCTGTGTGCCTTCAGGCTGCTCCCTTATCCGGGATGACGGCTCACCCCTTTCTTTGCTCAGATCCTGGGCTACTTGGGGCCTCAACTGCAGAGCTGCCCATGCAAGAGGCCTTGGTGGCACAGGAGAAACGGAGCCTGGGTTCGGGGGCAGATGCTAAGCCCCAAGAGGATGCTGAGCTCCTAGATCCCATGGCTGTGGGACTCACAGTCTTGCCAGAAGCTGGACCAGTGCAACCTCTGGCTTTAGCATCAGAGGACGACAGGCCCTTGTGAACCTGACAGATGAGCTACTGTTTCTCTCCACTGTGGTGCACTTGGGGGCACCCGATCCCCTGTCCTCGCTGCCCAAGGTAGACGTATAGTTGGTACAATTGCCGGCTGAGCTGCACCCAGCACCTGCTCCCTTAGAGAAAAGATTCCTTTTATTTTGTATATTTTTAAATTGCTGTTTTTCACTGTTGCGTTATTGGTGTTGGTTTCATATTATTATTAAAAAAGGTGTTGCTTACTCAACTTAAGTGACGTATTCAGAGATGGGGCCTCCCCATCTGCCCACAGTAGGTGGAACCATTCCTAGGCTGTGGTCCTGGCTGAGCCAAGGGGTATGGAGCCTGTTTTGTCAAGAGTTTCCTGTGAGTTGGGCATGTGCATCCACCTATAGAAGATCCTGCCAGGTGTGTAGTTGGTGCCCAGGGGGCCTACTGGGATAGATTGAGCCCCAGAAACAAAGCCCAACAGGGCCAATGCTTGACAGCAGACTTTTGGGGCCACAGCTGGGCCAAGAGCTAGGCTCTGAGGACCAGGACCAGGACCAGGAACAATACCAGGACCCAGGTCTGTGTGCACTATCCCCTGAGGGAAAAAATAACCCTATAATTTGAGATACATTTACATTTTGATATTTCTACATAGCCATGCCTGTTTTAGAACTCAGTCTTTGGAGCTGGTCATGGTGGCACACACCTGCAATCCCAGCACTCAGGGAAGAAGAGACTTGAATTTGAGGCAAGCCAGGTCTACAAAGTGAGTCTAGGACAGCCAAGGCTACACAAGGAAATTCTGTCTAAAAAACAAACAAATAAATGAATGAACAAACAGAAAAGAGATTTCACTCTATGGAGTAAGCTGACCACAATCTCAGAAAGATTAGCTTGCCATGGACTCCCAGGTCTAGGATGACAGGGATGCACCTCTGAGCCAAGCTAATATATTTTTAAAATGACCTATCCTACTCTCAAATCAAGGAATGATAGGATAAAATAAGATGTACAAAGGTACCATTTTCTTTTAATGAACAGTAATAAGTCTTCAAAATCTATATTTATTTACACTTCCAAATCATTTCTGATGTTGTCAGTAAGTGGGTTTTCTCCTTTGCTTTAATTTCATCCATTGAAAAATGTTTGGGTATGTATGTGCCAGTGAGAAGACAATTTATTGCTGTTAACTATCTGTTTACATCCCACACATGAGTTTTCAACATGAAACCCAAAGAGTCTTTTGGCCAGTGAAAAAACTGGTGCTTAGTTAGGTTTTAAAATGATTTATGTATGTGCTGCTGTGTGAATTTGTGTATACAATAGCCCAAGTATAGAAATATTAGAAAAAATTTATAGGAGCAATATGGGCTACCCAGAAATTGAGCTCAAATCATCAGGCTTAGAAACAACCAACTATGCCCACTGACACAATTCTCTGACATTCACTTGTAGATCTGAGACAGTGTTATGAATAAGTCTTTACTCCTAAGAATGAACTAACACATTCCAAAACATGACAGCATTATATTATTTTAATTTGAAAATAGTATTCATTATTCAAGTATTTCATGATCTTCCATCCTTATGTGACAATAGGTTTATAATCCAGATAGAAGACAATATTTTACTGATGTAATATTTCAGTTAAATTATTTGAGGATAAACGCAATGAACTCACCTGGGAATGTTTGTGGTAAGCAAAACTGGCAACATGACGTTGAACATCATATAACAATGAAGAAAATAAACCCCACAAAGCTGTCACCAAGTCTTCACACATCTGTCATGGCCTAAAAACTCATAGTAACATTACAAACACACAACATGCTTTTTTGAAATAAATATCATTGCTGTTACATTATTTAACACCTCTAGATAATTCTCTCAGAAGGCAGTACTTCAACATTAGGTGCCGTATAGTAACTAATGGAAACACGAAGAAGAATGGAACTTTAAACAATATATATTTATATATATGTATATGAATATATATATATGTATGTATACAGTCATACATACAGATACACTATTAAGCATTTTAACATTAATATTGGTAAAATAGAACACATCCAGGGAACATCTTCCACCATTTGATGTGTACTCAGAAGGCATGAGAATCAAGATTTCAAATGCAGCTTTGCCTAATTACTGGCATTCAAATCAGGCTTGAAAACAAACATCTTAAAGGAATTTGTGAAAATGAAAAACAAAAGCACTGTGCTTTCTCAGAGACTCTTCCTTGAAAAGCATGATTATACACTACCTGATATAAATAAGCAATGGATTACATAGATGATGGGAATCCCATTCTATACTTTGCATCAGAAAAATACCTATCACCAAGTGGAAATGCATTAGATCAACAGGAGCCACAGAAAGAATATCAGAATGACCTAATAAATGTCAGTTATTGGATTTGATACACATACAGCAAACTTCGATAGCTACTCCATTGTTTCAAAATATAGAACACAACCACAATTGGTGATCTCCTCCACTACATTATACATGAACATGGTAAATAATTTACTTCATCCAAGGCCATGTTTCTTTTCATAATTAGATTCTTAGGGTGTACAGATATTAGTACGTTTATCCTGTATTATATGTCTAATACCCACTTATGAGTATATACCCTATGTGTCTTTCTGCTTCTAGGATACCTCACTCAGGATGATCTTTTCTAGATCCCACCATTTGCCTGCCAATTTCATGATTTCCTCATTTTGAAATTCTGAGTAGTATTCCCTGTGTAAATGTACCACAAATTCTGTATCCATTCCTCAACTGAGTGGCACATGGGTTGTTTCTAGCTTCTGGCTATTACAAATAAAGCTGCTACAAACATGGTTGAGCAAATGTCCTTGTTGTATACTTGATCAAATTTTGAATATATGCCTAGGAGTGGTATAGCTGGATTTTGAGGTAGCACTATTCCTAATTTTCTGAGAAATTGCCAGATTGATTTCCAAAGTGTTTGTACAAGTTTACATTACCACCAGAAGTGGAGGAGTGTTTCCCTTTCCACACATCCTCTCCAGCATGTGTTGTCACTTGAGTTTTTGATCTTACCCATTCTGATAGGTGTAATGTGATATCCTGGGTAATCTGATAGGTGTGATGTGATTTGCATTTCCCTGATGACTAAGGAAGACTTTTGAGGAGACAGGAGTTCCACAAGGAGAGCAACAGATGAAAAAGTACTGGGTACTGGGGTATTTTTTGAGACTGATACTCTAACCAAAGACCATGCATGTAGATAACCTAGAACTTCTTCAACTCCTGCCCAGATATATTCCATGGTAGCTCAGTCTCCAAGTGAGTTCGCTAATAATGAGAACAGGAACTGTCTCTGATATGTACTTAGCATCTGGCTCTTTGATCACCACCCTTTGAGGGGGGCAGGCCACAGAGGACAATGCAGCCAGTTCTGATGAGATCTCATAGGCTAGGGTCAGATGGAAGTGGAGGAGGACCTCCCCTATCAGTGAACTTGGGGACAGAAATGGGAGGAAGTTAGGAGGTTGAGTAAAGGAGGGGATGAAGGATGCAGCCACAGCGTGGATTCAAGGTAAATAAACTGTAATTTACAAAAATATAAATTTTTTAAAAGTGAAAAAAAAAAAACAACCTTCAGATACTAGAAGTTTTTTGTTTACATCCCTGGATGTTGTTTTTTGAGAAAGAGATTTTCTGTATGGCCTTGACTGACCTGTCATGCTTTCTAGACCAGGCAGGCCTTTAACTAACACAGATAAATTTCCCTCTGTCAGTCCTAGTGCTAGTATTAGAGGCATTTGCCAACAGTCCAGGCTTTGATTTTTTTAATTTAATGTAATGTTTTATTTTTGCGACATGGTGTCTCAGTGCATCATTGCCAATCCAGGAATCTCTTTGTAAACCAGGATGACTTTGAACTCACAGAGACCTACCTTCATCTGCTTCTCAAGTGCTGGGACTATGGATGTGTGTCACCATGCCTGAGAAGACTTTCTTATAGCCTAGTCACACTATGTGATTTCAGACATATCTAGACACACATCTAGCCTGTTTTTTAGACAATGTTTCTCTCTAGCCGTGCATGTCCTGGACTTGCTTTGTAGACCAGGGTGACACTGAACTTACACAGCAGCATTCTTGTGTCTCCTGGAGAGACGGGATAAGAGATATGTGCCACAAAGCCTGGCTCAGATTTTTTATTTCAATCATATATCTATATGATTAAAACATAAATTGAATCATATACATATGATTAAAACAAAATGTATATATTAATATATAACATATTTATTAAATATATTGGTTTATATTACTATATTTATTGAGAATATATTAATTATACATATGAATATTTTGGTATTTTGAGAGAGGGTTTCTCCTTTTAGCCTTGGCTATCTTGGACTAGATCTGTAGACCAGCCTGACCTTGAACGCACAGAGACTGGCCTGCTTCTGCCTGGCAGAGTGCTGGGATTAAAGGCCTATGCCAACACTTAGTATTTAGGCACCTGCTTCTGTCTTTCCTAGCAACCTGTGATGTCATTATGTGTCGACAACCAGGTAGGGCAGGTGTGGTTAGTTTACACCTTAAAAGAATCTTCCTGCCCATTTTGTCTCTCTCTTGGCCTCTCTTGCCCTCTTGCTATTGCCTTCTTGCCCTCCCCCTTTCTCTATTGGGGTACCCCCCCTCTCTCTTCCCCCATCATGTCCTGCTCTCTCCTTCTCTGTCTCTCTTCATTTCCATCTGAGAGCCCACCCAAGAATGCAAACAACTGTAAAAGTAAAACAGCTGTGACTATTCCCATCCTTGAATTAAAGCCAGAGGCACAAAGCTCTCAAACGGTAGGATGAACTGCTCTGAGATAGCCTTGAATTTAAGCCAGAGGCAGATAGCTCTCAAAGGGCAGGATGAACTGCTCTGAGATAGTTTCTTTAAAAAATAAGGGCAGGGTGAATTGTTTTGAGAAAACTCACAAACGGCCAAAAACTGCAAACAACTAGCTGTAAACTATCTTCATGCTATTCTTGCTGACCAATCAATGTATAGAGCAAAAGTGGCCAGATTTTTAAGTATAAAAACCCTGTGCTTTGCATGCTCGGGGTCGTCTCCTGTATTTAGAGGGGCAACCCTATCACGATTTGAATAAAACTCTTGCTTTTGCATCAAGTTGTGGTCAGTAAGTGTTCCTTGGAAGGGCACAATCCTGAGCTCCTGAGCAGTGAGACTCCAGGTCTTACAACGTGAAACTAGAAAGCTTTTGCAATCCATTCCTTAATGATGAAGCAGCTTATAAAATGGGAAACATCTTTACCAGCTACGCAACAGACAGGTTTATATGTAGACCATTCAAAGAAGTCATGAAATGTAAACATGAAGAAACAAACAAACAATCTAGAAAAGATCATCCAGAGTGAGGTATCCCGGAATCAGAAAGACATACATGGTATGCACTCACTTTTAAGTGGAGGCTAGACCTATAAGATAGGATGAACATACTAAAATCTGTACACCTAAAGAAGATACATGAGAAAGAGGACATGGATTAAGATGATCAATCCTCACTTAGAAAAACAAATGGGATGGACATAGGAGAAAACAACAGGACAGAAGCTTACCACAGAGGACCTGTGAAAGATTCTACCTAGCAGTGTATCAAAGTAGATGCTGCAACTCATAAGCAAACCTTGGGCAGAGCACAGGGAATCATATGAAAGAAGGGGGAGTTAGTATGACCTGGAGAGGACAGGAACTCCACAAGGACCAAATAAATCAAGACACCGGGGTCTTTTATGAGACTGTATCTCCAACCAAGGACCATGTATGCATATAACCTAGCACCCCTGCTCAAATGTAGTTCATGTTAGCTCTGCATCCAATTGGTTACCATACAAAGTGGAACAAGGACTATTTCGGACATGAACTCAATGGCTGGCTCATTGACCTCTCCCCCCCCAAGGAAAGATCAGACTTGCTAGGCCACAGAGGAGGACATTGCAGCCAGTCCTGATGATACCTGATAAGCAAGGGTCAGTTGGAACAGGAGGAGGCCCTCCCCTATCAGCAGACTTGGAAAGGGGTAGGGAGGAGATGAGGGAAGGAAGGTGGGATAGGGAGGTGATGAGGAACTGGGCTACAGCTGGGATACAAAGTTAACAAGCTGTATCTAATATTAAAAATAAAAATTAAAAAAAGTGGGACATAAAACACAGTTCTTAAAGATGAAACACAAAATGCTGATAGATTTCTTTTGTTTGAAGACAGGATTTTTCTGAATAATTTTGGCTGTCCCGGACTCTCGTTGTAGAACAGCCTGTGCTTGAACTCACAGAGATCCACCTACCTTAAACTTCCTGAGTGCTAGAAATGCAGGTGATCACCAACAGCCTGAGCCGCTGACAGTTTATTTTGTTTTAGCATTTTATTTTTGTTGTTGTTTCATGCACTACATCCCAACTGCAGTTTCCTCTTCCTCCACTCCTCCCAGCCACATTCTATCCACCTCTACTCTGCCCTACTCACCTCTCCTTCATCCACTGCTTCTTTATTTTCAATGAAAAAAAATGTGATGGCATAGCAAGTTATAAAAGACTAAGAACAATCCCTCACATCAGAGTTGGTCAAAGCAATACATGAGGAGAGAAAGTGTAGGAGAGCAGGAAAAAGAGTCAGAGACACCCCATTCTCACTGTTGGAAGTCCTCAGCGAAATCAGGATAATGATCATAAGGTATATGCCAACAACCTAGGTCACAAGACTCATAGAATGTTTATGTTTTTGTCCTTCAGTCTCTGTGATCCCCTATGAGCCCAATTGACTCAGTGAGCCATGCTCTTGTTGTGTCCTTGATATCTCTGGTTCCTACAATAACGTATTCCCTCATTTCTGGGGTTCCCTGGATACATCATTGTGTTTGGCTGTGGGTCTCTGCATCTGTTCCCATCAGATGCCAGGTGATCTCTCTGATGACAACTGGGCTAGGCACTCATCTATGATTATAGCAGAGTATCTTTTATTGACATATTTTGCCTGTCATGTTTACAGATATTGTGTGTCTGTAGGCTATCTTGACTCTGGTTCATGGTCATCCAGGCAGTGTCAGGCATGGACTTCCCTCATGTTGTTGGCCTCAATGTATTTTCTGGAGTGTATTTCATATTATTAGGTTGGGGTTTTCCTTCTAGTATCTTCTGTAGGGCTGGATGGCTGCATATATCCTAGGTATAGTAGTCTGGGTTGGCATCGTGGTCTCTTAGTGTCTTCATGATATCCATCCAAACACTTCTGGATTTTATAATCTCTGCTAAGAATTCTAGTGTGATTCTGATAGGTCTACTTATTATTTGAATGATGTTTTAGAATTAGCAGTGTCATACATAGAAGAGTTAATTTTCATGGTGTCATCCCCATATAAAATAGAATCTCCGTAACCTAAGAAAATGAAAAATGAACACATTTTAATGTGTGTTGAGGGAATTAAGACAAAGAAGGGACTAATTTGAGGTAAAAATAAACTATATATAAATGCTACAAAAATTAAAATACTTGTAATTCAATTATGATATTTTAGAATGCAACTGCATCAAAAAAGTTAACTCCTGGTCCATTAATATACCCAAAAATTTATGTAGCATTTTGACTTTTCATGATGATGAATATTTTTTTCTATAACTCCTCATATGTCAGTTACTATTGTTTAAGTGATTTCTGAATAAATTACATGACATTATTAAAAGCAGAAAATTTGGTAGTTCTATGTGAAAGATGATTATATGCATAGTTTATTTTCCCTCTAACTCTCTCTTTATAGGAAAGGATTTATGAGAATGATTTACAATCTGTGAGTCAATTAATTCAACAGTGGATGGCTAAAAATGGAAAATCGAGGAATCTATCAGTGGCTTAGTCCATGAGGCTGGTTGCCTCAACTCACCTTCTTCAAAAACACTGAAATCCTCAATGAAGAAGAAGAGCAAAAGGTTCATAAATCTCCTTCTTCTATTCCATTAAGTAAGATGAGGCAAATGAAAAGAATATTAAAGGTGTGTTTTTCAGCCTTACAGTCATAGAAACTGCCTAAAAATAATTTAATCCACATGCAGTCAAGTTAAAAACCAAGACTCATGATCACAGACAAATCATATCTCCTCTTTACATTAATTTTGAAAAGAATCCTGTAATCTAAAAATAATTTAATGACACAGAGTACAATAGCAGACATTATATTTAACTGTCCATTATAAAACTGTCCCAAAAAGGTCCAGGTTAGAAACAACAAAGTCCAGGTTAGAAACAACTCTCCACCGCCGCTGGGCCACTCCACAACACCTCCCTCGTAGGGCAACCCAAATTAAGCACAAGGATTCACCTCCCACCTGCTACGTATGTGCAGGGTCCCTAGGTCCAGACCAAGCATGCTCCTTATTTGATGGCTCAGTCTCTGCAAGCCCCCTGGGGGCTGGGTCAGCTGTTTCTGTTGGTCTTCTTGTGAGGTTCCTCACACCTCCAGGGCCTTCCATCTTTTCCCCAACACTTACTCAGGATCCCTAGAGCTCTGCACCTTTCTTAGGTGCAAGTCTGAGCATCTGTCCAAGCTCATTTCTGGCTGGAGTCTCTGAGACAATGGTCAGGTTAGGGTCCAGGCAACGGAGAATTCTGGGCATTCTCAATGTGGTCAAATATCGTCCAACAGAGCCTGATATTCTTCTTTCGTGAGAGGAGCCTCGAGTGTTTGTTCGATCTGCTCCCATGGGACATCTGGGTCCAGAGCGGCTGGTCCCTGTTCCTCTTCCACTGTTCTCACCTGTTGCTCCAGGAAGAGCTGGAGAGGGCAGGAGTCGCTGGATTCTGGGTAGGCCTCTGTGAAGAAGGTGAGCTCGGGTCTTGACATCAACGCTTCTGCACACGGGCCTCCTGCAGAACCCGGTGTCAACAAGCTGTCCCGGGAATCCTCCTCCTCAATGCAACACGATGCTCCAGGAGCCCTTTCCGGGCCAGGAGAGGCAGGCAGGTCCTCACATTTAGCTGTGCTGCCTCCAGCGCGGCCTTTCTGCCTGGCCTTTCTGTTCTGGAACCATATGTGGATGGTGTCCTCAGGCAAACCTGTGCTCAGTGCCAGTTGCACCCACGTGGCATAGTCTGGAGATGGAGGGATCTCAAAAGCTTGCACTAGCATGCTGATCTGCGCTGGACTAAGCCGCGTTCGAGACCTTCTCCGTTCTGAGGGCGGGCCTCTTGCTTGTTGTACCCTGGCGACAAGCTTTTCAGGAGGCTGTTGGGAGGCTTCATGGCTGGAGCCTGCGGTGGTCTGCTTTGAGGTCTTCCTCGACATGCCAGTTCTAGTTCTGCGGTTTTGAAACCACACGCGGATGGAGGACTCTGGAACTCCGAATTCCCGGGCCAGTTCCTGCCTGGTCCTGAAGCTCGGGCAAGGTGTCTTGGCGAAAACTGAGAGCAAGACCTCCTTCTGCTTGGCCTGCCAAAAAGTCCTTTGATGCCGGGATGTCTTTGCCATGCTGCAGCCACCCACATCTGCCTGATCTTCCATCCTGCCGAGGACACTTTGACAGGAGTTCTTCCTCTCCAGTGTGTACTGAGAAGAACACCCAGGAAAGTGCAGACTATGGCAAATGCGTAAAGGGGTCTGCTGCTCACCCTTAAATACCTACCTGAGGCCCCACCCACTCCCTCAAGGCCTCCAATTACAGGCCAAACCGTGGAACGCTCTTCTGCTTCCAAACTGTGAAACCCTTCCTTCCTCCTGCGAATTTTCCCATATCCCAACCTAAAGCAGCCTTTCCAGAAACAGTTGACCTTGCATTCTACCCAAATTCCACTGCTTAGCTCACAGTACGCACCTGTGTTGGCCCACAAGGAGTTTGCGGGGAGAGTCTAAGGCATGGCTTCTGATGATCAGGCAAGGAGAAGAGGCATAAGCCAGGAGAAGTCTTTGCCTACTTTAACAAGGTCATTCATTCAGCTCTGGCTGATGCTCAAGGAGGAACGTGGCTAGAACAGATCTTGCACTCTGCGTGTGCCGTCTGCCTTAAGTTCCTTTGAGCTCCAGTCTCCCGGTGTATGATTTCAACAATCTAAATATGGTTAGGACCCTGCAAGTCTAAGCATTTGGGCAGAGAGGAGACTTATCCTGCAGAAAGACTCCTGGAATTATTTCTGAATTTCTCCTTCAGTGGCAGGCCACAGAAGGTGTCAAGTTCCCTCTTGGTTCCTCTGGTTCCACCTATTTAATCCACCATACACTTTGTCCTACTGGAGAAATTTTACAGATTCCTAGAAACTGTATGAACCTTTAAAAGCACACATTGTGGATCCCAAGACTTTTGGGAGAGGATACTGAAGTCATTTCCTTCATTTCAAGGAACAACATTTGTTGCTGCCATTAATTTGGATCTCTGATCATTAGGCACTGTTTTCCAGAACAGACAATTTCGGTACTGCCAAATGTGCCTGTTGTTCTTCAGGGTGTGGCTTTGCCTAGATGGAGGAGAACAGTAACAGCTGAGCAGTTCTAACCCTGCCTTATTTTTGCATCTCCTGTTTTACATGTGCCATAATTTTAACTTTTTTTCTTGCAGTCCCCATCAACAGTACCTGGGTGTCCAATAGATCCTGTAGAAGTTATTCTGCTTCTTCCAGAGATCCACTTTACCATCCCTGAAGACACAGGTCCATAAACATCTGTATTCCCTTTGTAACATAGAACCCTTGCGGATAGGGTCAGAGGTTTATCTGCAGCCAGATGCAAAGCTGTGCTGCTGCATGCAGTGGTGTGTATCAAATCTAAAATCCTCAGTTGAGATTTTCCTACCTGCCTAGTACCACATGGCTGCCTGATGGGAGACAGCTCCTATTGTTGCATGAGGGGTGTAAGCCTGACAGGCCCCTCTGTTTGTTTACTGATGGCAAGAGGTTAGTCTGTATGTCCCTCTCGGTGCTGTGATCCCTACACCAGTGCTTTCCCTTGCCACAGCTGCCATGGGCCCGGGAACCTTTGCATTCCCTTGAGCCAGAATCTGCTTGTTCCTTTCTGTGAATAAATGGACCACTGTCTGGTTAACACACCTCCTATTTTGAGTTCTGATTTTAACTTTTTTTTTTTTTTTTTTTTTTCATGTCCTCTCTTTGTTCTGAGAAACAACCAGCTGTAAAGTATAGAGCAAAAGTGATCTGATTTTCAGCAAAAAACCATGTTGCTCATGTCCTGTTGCAATAAAACCTTTTGCTATTGCATTGAGTTGTGGTCTGTGAGTGTTCCTGTGAAGGGCGCAATCCTGAGCTCCTGAGCAGTGAGACTCCAGGTCTTACATTTTGGTGCGTTGCCCGGAAAACAGCATGCCCTTCCTTAACCCTCAACAGACTGGGCTCAGAGGTCAAGTTTGGAACAGGTTAGTCTGATTTCTGGTATACCACTGTTTCTCTTTAGTCACCTATCTGGACCTTTTTGGTCATCTGCTCAGTCACTGGGATCGACATATTTGTCAGAATATTGATTGACTGGGAACTGGAGGACATTCCGGATTCCATTTGGGAGGCTAGGTCCTGGGATGGTCTTCCTCCCATCTGTTTCTCTTCAGAGACAGCTGCTGTGAGGCAGCCTCTCAATCAGAATTCTGTGGTACCACCCATAAGGGTGTCCTTGTCAAATTGCCTGTCTTGTTCTTTTTGTCTCTATCATTGTTGCTTCTTTGACTTTCTTGATGGATGACTTTATTATAGGACAGGCTGTGACTATCATGTCTTGGAGGTGAGATACAAGGCACATCTTTCTTTGAATATGTCCTATTCTCACACCAGCCCACTTGGGATGATTGCCAGCAACTCTTGCAGGCCCTTTTGACTAGTGAGGAAGGAGACGGGTCCTCCTTTAGGCAAGAAAGACTGTGCCAGGAATGGACAGGAGGCCTTCCATCCCCCCTAATGAGATTGATGATGGATTTCCCCTCACCCATCCCAACTGGGATTACAACGTATCCGGAGATAGGGAATGCCTGCACGTCTACCGCCAGACTCTAATATCATGTGTCCATGGGGCCACTCAAAAGCCCACCAATTTGATGAAGGTAAGAGAGATGGTTCAGGAGCCAGATGAATCTCCCACAGCCTTTCTTCAATGGCTGATGGAGGCATATAGCTGGTTTACACCTTATGACCCTACCTCAGATGAGCATAAGGCAATGGTGACTATAATCTTTATAGACCAGTCAGCCACAGATATTTGTAGAAAACTCCAGAAAATAGAGGGTTTACAGGAAAAGTCGTTAAAGGATTTAGTGCAGGTAGCAGAAAAGTTTTTTTACAGCTGGGAGATGAAAGAAGAGAAAGAGGAAAGAAAGCAAAAAGAGCAGGAAGTGAGAGAAAGAGAAAGGATAAGAGGCAAGACAGAAAGTTGACTAAGATCCTGGCCACCACAGTGCAGTCATAATAATAGGGAGAGAGTTCCTGGAAATCAGAGGGGCCCTCTGGCTAAGGATCAGTGTGCCTATTGCAAGGAGAAAAGACACTGGATCCAGGATTGTCCCAAAAGGAAGATGAAGCCCTACACCTAGAACTGGCGCACCTCCAGGCCACCAATCCCCAGGTAACTCATCTCCAATATGTGGATGATATACTATTAGCAGCAGATTGTAAAGAAAGTTGTTTTGACGCCACCAACCAGCTGTTGCAAGAGATAGGAGAGCTCAGCTACAGCGAAAAACTCCCATCCTGCAGGTCAGTTATCTGGGATATATATTAAAAGAGGGAAAGAGATGGCTGTCGGAGGCTAGAAAAGAGACTATTTCATATTCCCCCTCCAGGGACTACTGAACAACTGAGGGAAATTTTAGGTACAGCAGGGTTTTGCTGGCTGTGGATTCGGGATTTGCCAACATGGCAGCCCTTCTGCATGCCCTTACAAAGGGCAGTGACTCTTTCATCTGGGGGAAAGATGAACAAGCTGCATTTGGTAATAATCAAACAACTTAATATTGGCCCTGCATTGGGTAACCAAACCCTTCCATCTCTATGTGTGCTGAGAATCAGGAATGGCCAATGGGGTGCTAACACAGAAAATTGGACCTGGAAGAGACCGGTAGACTAGCTATCCAAAATGCTTGATGCAGTAGTGGCAAGATGGCCAAACTGCCTGGAATAATAGCAGCAGTGGTGGCACTAGTAAAACATGCAGACAAACTGACTCTGGGACAAGACCTCACCATCTCTTCTCTTCATTCCCCTGAGAGTGTCATAAGGCAGCTACCTGATTGCTGGCTCATGAATGCCCACATGACACATCACCAGGCCTTGCTCTTGAATAATGATAGATTCATCTTTGTCCTGGCTACAAGGCTAAACCCTGCCACCTTATTGCGGATGCAGAAATCCAGCCCCTGGAGCATGATTGTTTGCAGGTTCTAGCAGAGGAACAGGGATTGCAAAAGGAATTGAAAGATCAGCCTCTGCCCAATGCCAAGGTAACATACTGTATGGATTGGAGCAGTTTTTTGAGAACAGGAAGAGAAAGGCAGGGCAGCAGTAGTAGATGGACATAAGGTAATATGGGCCCAGGCATTGCCAGAGGGCACATCTGTTCAGAGAGCTGAATTGATGGCTTTAACCCAAGCATTATCTCTGAAAAGGACAAAAAGATAAACATCTACACTGATATTTGGTTTGCCTTACCAACAGCCCATGAGCACGGGCCATCTATCAGCAGAGAGGCCTGCTAATATCAGCCAGTAAAGAGATAAAAAATAAAAACAAGATTTTAGCTTTGCTCAATGCCTTGTTGCTGCTGGACAAGGTAAGCATTATTCATTGCCCAGGACAGCAGAAGGGGACTTCTGGGCAACAAAGGGGAATAACATGGCCAATCAGGAGGCTAAAGTAGCTGCTAGAGGAAACTCCGTCCCAGTGGTACTAACTGCTGAACTTTCCAGAGAAGAATGACTAAACTTCTCAGAACGTGACTTAAAGTTAATATGGCAAAAACAGGGGATATCTGACACCGATGTGGGGCATGGATTGACTCCAAAGGTAAGATCATTCTGCTACAGGAAGACACTGAGAGATTAATTACTCAGATGCATTAGTGGACTCACTTGTGGGCAAAGAAATTGGCTGCAGTTGCCCGCCAATCCCAGTACTGAACACTAAACCTCACCACCCTGACTGAGAGAGTGACTAGTGCATGTGAACCTTGCCAGAGGGTAAACATAGGTAAGAGTTCCAGAGCACAGGGAAGTGGCTGAGAGGAACTGTGGCAGCCTTTTTGGAGTTAATGGCAAATTTTTTCAGTTAATGGAGCAGTGGAACCCTGCCTCTTGGCTTTGGCTATTTTCCAAAGTCCAGTTTCTTATAATCTGACCTTAGTGGTCCTACAGCAGACTGCTCTGACCCTAGAAAGTGTGTGTAATAGTAACCAGACAGCAGGCTCTGTGTAACCTTGAGTGAGCTCTCCTATGTTTTGACCAAGTAAAGCTCCTACATGAGAAACTTCTTGACTTTTTTGCCTACTTAAGTGTTAACCTGAAGTCCATTAAATCAACACCTGGATCAGCATGTAGACTTGGTGTCCTTTCTGTGTCACCCTGTCTCTATCTCTTTCTCAGCCCCCTCTCAGGTGGTATTCATGTGTTACTGCTGGCCAGTGACAAGGAACTAGACCTGGAATGCATTGGGAAGTGGATTTCACTGAAAGTAAACCATCCAGGTATGGCAATAAATATCTCCTGGTTTTTGTGGACACTTTCTCAGGATGGGTAGAAGCTTTTCCCACAAAGAAAGAAACCTCCTGGTCATGGCCAAAACAATTCTGGAAGACATTTTTCCTTGGTTTGGTATTCCAAAGGTAATTGGGTCAGACAATGGGACACCTTTGTTGTTCAGGTAAGCCAGGAGGTGGTCAGGTTTCTGGGGCTTGATTGGAAGTTACATTGTGCTTATAGGCTTCAATGTTCAGAACAGGTAGAGAGAATGAAGAGAACTCTCAAAGAGACTCTCACCAAATTGACCATGGAGACTGATGGTGACTGGGCAGTGATCCTTCCCTTGGCCCTCTTTAGAGTCAGAAATACTCCCTCCATATTAGGCTTAACTCCTTGAACTACTATATGTGGTTCCTGCTAACCTGACTCTTCTTGGGGACCCCTTGACATAACTAATGGTAACTCTGACTTATTGTCCATGCTGAATGGACTGCAACTTATTCAGAAAGAAATTTGAGCAAGTTTGGCAGTGCAAATGTGCCCAGGTCCTTGGAGGTGCCCTATCAGTTCCAGGTTGGATATGGTGAACTTGTTATGACACCACAGCCAGAATCTGGAACCTCGGTGGAAGGTTCATTATTGTGTCCTGCTCAACACCCTAACAGCAGTCAAAGCAGAGGGCATTGCAGCTTGGACCAATGGGTCACATGTCAAGCCTGCTCTTCATCAACCTGCTGACACCTGGAAAGTCCAAGCCTCCAGCAACCTGTTAAAACTGAAACTCATCAGGGAAAATGACAGACAATGGTACCTCTGGGTGGTGCTGTTTGTACTCAATTGGGTAACTATTGATGGGAGCTTTGGTGATCCTCACCAGGCTCACAAGGCCCTAAAAGCAATATATGGTAAACCCTGTGATTGCAAGGATGGGGTGATGAATGGCAAAGTCTTACTAAATGGTGAGATTTGGAGCCCAACAAGGCCTATGCTCAAGTTGAGTGTGGTGATACATGGACATATAGAGCCCTACAACCTTGAGAGAGCACCCAAGTTTAGAATGGCATTGTGTAACCAAGCCTAAAATGATTCTTTATGTAAATTGTGCCCCATGACTTACCCTTGTGATACCTACCAACAGGCTGTGCATAGCAGTTGCTATAGGGTTGTGCAACAATGTACTGGAAAAGATAACATCACCTATTTCACTGCCATATTAAACCAAGTCAGGGAGGAGATGAGGATAGATGATTGGTTCCACAGTGTGCCAACAGGAGTCCATGGATCTTAATTACTCCAAGCCCCTTGTTCAGGGATGGTAGGAAAGCCTGTATGCTGAAGAAAGGTACCTCCCATTCACATCTCAGATGAAGGAGGGGTGGAGGATCAGTTCAGACAAGAACAGGTTAAACAATGCATTGAAGAGTTAATAGAAAAAGAATACTCCTCCTCAATTACCACCCTCTGGTTCTTCCTGATAGTAGAGGAAACATTATTTTAGACCCCCAGACTGTAGATGTTATTACTGCCACTCATAGCCTCCTAAATGACACCAACCCTTCGCTTGCAAGTGACTTCTGGCTCCGCCTCTGACAAGGGCAGCCTGTTCCTCTGGAGCTCCCCCCCCAACGCCACTTATTCCACTGCTGAGGGTCCTGACATTCAGCACCCCTATGAGAGTGCAGCCTCTCTTCAAGCAAAATGTTACTTGTTTGACAAAACCCTACAAAAATGATAGCTCAGATCTACCTGTAGGGGTTGCTACCTTTGCCATTTGTGATTCAACAATTGACATCTCCACAGCTCTCTGCCCTGACAATAACACTGTTTTCTTATGCAAGAATAATAAAGCCTATACGTTCTTGCCCACAGATTGGACTGGGACCTGTGTACAGGCAACTCCCTGATATTAGCATCATTCCAGGGGATGAGCCAGTCCCAATCCCCAGCTTTGACTTAATGGCTGAAAGAACAAAGAAAGCCATTCAGTTCATTCCTCTGTTAGTGGGAATTGGGCTGACTGCTTCCATAGGCGCTGGGTCAGCTGGTTTGGGTGTTTTATTATATAAATACAAGAAACTGTCCCAGCAGTAAATTAGTGATGTAAAATTGCTTTTGAGCACCATCAATGACCTCCAAGACAAGCTCAATTCCTTAGCAGAAATAGTTCTCCAGACCCAGAGGGGATTAGACCTCTGAAAAAGGAGGAATCTGCTTAGCCCTACAGGAGAAATGCTGTTTTTACACTAATAAATCAGGCATTGTTAAAGGAAAGATTAAAAAATTACAAAAAGATCTTGAAAAAAGGAGATGAGAATTAATAGAATCTCCTTTTTGGAATGGGTTTAATGGTATGCTCCCCTATGTGCTTCTCTTACTGGGACCCTTTGCTACCCTTTTGCTCCTTGTCACAATAGTACCCTGTATTGTTAACCGATTACTCTCCTTCATCAAGGAATGTGTAAGTATGGTTCAGGTCCTGATGCTCCAGAGGCAGTATCAATCTCTCCTGAGATTGATCCACAATTTTAGGGTTAAAATTGGAGCACAAAGAAAAGGGGGATGAGAGCCCACCTGAGAATGAAAAACAACTAAAAAAGAAAAACAGCTGTTACTATTCCTATCCTTGAATTTAAAGCCAGAGGCATATGGCTCTCAAATGTGAAGATGAACTGCTCTGAGATAGCCTTGAATTGAAGCCAGAGGCAGGTAGCTCTTGAAGGGCAGGGTGAGTTGTTTTGAGAAAACTCACAAATGGCCAAAAACTGCAAACAGCTAGGCATAAACTATCTTCATGCTATACTTGCTGACCAATCAATTTATAGAGCAAAATTGGCCAGGCTTTTAAGTATAAAAACCCTGTGCTTTGCATGCTTGGGGTCATCTCCTGCCTTTTGAGGGGTGACCCTATCGTGATTAAAATAAAAAAAAAAGCTCTTGATTTTGCATCGAGTTGTGGTCTGTGGGAATTCCTGAGAAGGGTGCGATATTGAACTCCTGAGCTGTAAGACCCCAGGTCATTTACAGGATAAATATAAAAGAGGGAAGTGGGTGAAATAACAGTAAATTTTTGAAAGAGTTTTAAGCAATCATACTGTGAATTATCTACATAAATCCCTATAATACATGTAAGTACATGCATGAATATAAACATGTTGCAACCTAAATACTTTTAATAATGCACATAGATATGTATAGTTCAACACTGACCAATGAAGCTTTTCCTTGAACCACAATCATGACTGAAAACCACAACAAATCACAGGGAGAATTTGGAGAACAGTCACATCTGATACATGTACAAAACAATTCCCAGATCTAAGACTCAGTGATCATGCATAACAGGAAGTAAAAAAAAATGATATAAGGCAGAGGATCAGAGTATTGTCTGGTAATGTGTCTCCTAATAATACCAGAAGCTACACCCATAAGATGGACCAATATAAAAAAATAAAGAAAAAAAGGCTTACCAATATACCTGTATAAAAACGAACTAAAAATTGAAAATGCTAATAGACATGCAAAAGTGGTCTAGGAAGAAACCATTGTCCTTAATCCTAAGCAAAAATCTGCAGGGAACTAATAAATGCTGAGAGAATGAGAAAAAAAATCTTTCCAGGAAAGTGCATAAAATCATTTAGTTATCCAATACCAAGCAATCAACCCTGAAAACATGCATGGAAGTAACATTATTAAACTGAGCAACTTATATTAAGAACATAATACCAATTTGAAAAAAAGAAGATGAATTTGAAAGAGAAATAGGAGAGGTCTGTCGAAAGGTTTTGAGGGAAGAAAAGAGAAGGCACAAAATGATGTAATTATGAAATAACCTAAAAATGAATTAAGTATTTTCTCTTTAGGTCATGATTTTAAAATGCATCACTATTGAGTAGTATAAAAACATAAAACTTGCAGGTAGATAGATGGAGCTAGAAAAAGATCATGTTAAATGAGGTAATCCAAACACAGAAAGAAAAACTTCACATATTCCCTCTTCTATGTTTCCCAGCTCTAAACTGAATATGTGTGTGCTCATATGTGAGTCTATATCCGGCAGTTTTTGAAAAACCAAGAATGAAATAGTGACCATTTCCAAGGTGAGAATGGAAGTATGTGGGGGCAGTAGGACGTAGAAGGGTATAGAGATATGAAAGAGGAAATGCGAAAAACATGAAGGGGTTATAATAATTTCGGAGGTAAGACAGAAAGAAATACAAAAGGGAAGATGGTAAAATAACAGTAAGGATGTCTGAAAAAGTAATATGGAATCATACTAGTAACTATCTAAGATATGTACAATCCATGTAAGCTGTTGCATAAAACTAAAATGTAGTTTCAATGAAATTTTGCCATCTGTGATGACAATTGTCCCTCCATCTAACAAAAACTCCAACACCAGGCATGAGAAGACAACTTTTGAGTTACTGGGAAGGGTTTTCTAAGAGAATCCTCAAGAATCATATGCTACTACCTATCTGAACTGAAAACTACAGTCCATTTCCAGCCTGAAAAGATGCTGTTTGTTCGGTCTGAAACACCTGAAAATAACAGGATGCAGAATGAGGAACTAGGAAAATGAAGAGGTGCCGTGCTAACTCTTGAACTTTGAATTTCCACCAACTGCCAGCTTCTTGGAATATAACCTTATAGTTGTCCTCAAGTGCCTGCTTTTTCAACAGTACATAACACATTGAAGACATGGCATGTATGCTTGTGGGTGCTCGCGTCCCACTTAACATTTAGCACAGTCCTGTCCAAAAGCTCCAATACCCCATCCACCCTCTTAGGAGCTGTCCAGGCTTTAAATCTATCTACCGTATTTCAGCTCCGCTTCTAGCCACTCACGTTGTATTATAGGTGTCTGATAGACCAATATATAAATATATATAAATATATATATCTGTTTTATCTTGTACAATTGTGAACATCCTTAAGACAGAGCACTGAACTCATGATGATATGTCCCAGACACGAAAATTCTTAAAGCCAAGTACTCCATAGCCAGGGAACTACAAATAATCCCATAGGACAGAGTGCATTTTGCCTGCTGGGAGCCTCTGTGAGAACTGCCTCAGAGCAAGGACTTCTGGGATTGTTTGTAGTAACATAGCCGGGTCTCACTGTATCGTCCGCTTTGCTGGGTCGCAGACGCAGAAATACAATTCCCAGAATGCTGTACGCACCGCATTACACACTCAGAAGCCATCCTCCTCCTCCTTACTTAGCCTGGCCTTTGTCAGGACCCAGAAGTATCCCCCGGAAGCGTTTTCCCCGAGCCACAGCGCACACAGCGTTTTTCCTGGTCCCTTGTGTTCTGTAAATGTCCCCTCCCTGCGCCCCTCGCAGTCTTCAGGATCAGTAGCCTTTCCGAGCCAATTTGTGGCGTCATCGCCCTGCCCCCTGGTACCGGAAGTAAACACACAGGGCTGCTGGAAGCCACTTGTGTGCAGGACAAATTTGCGCTTTGAATTCTCCTGATCAGACACAGTCCAGCTGGTCCCTGGTCCCTGGAGAAGGGATCCTGGGTTCCCTGTCCCTTTTTAAAATTAATTTCGAGTCTCCCAGTCAAAGCAGGACTAGTCTTGAGAAGTCAGAAATGTGCTCACATGGAAAATAATTTTTTTTTTAAAGATTAAAAAAAAAAAAAAAAAAAAAAACTGGAGGCAGGAGAGGTGGCTCAGAGGTTAACAACACTGGCTGCTCTTCTAGAGGACCTGAGTTCAATTCCCAGCAACCACATGGTGGCTCACAGCCATCTGTGGGATCTGGTGTCCTCTTCTGGCACATCAACCTGATGGTGAGATTCTGTTGCTGAGGACAACACCTTCACAAGTCATTGGACACAGCGAATCCCAGCTGGCACCTACCGAGAACCTTCACCCTTATAGACTGCTGTTTTGCGATACTGGAACATGGATGGATGGATGGATGGATGGATGGATAGATGGATGGATGGGGATGGATGGATAAATGGATGGAGAAGGATGGATGGATGGATGGATGGATGGAGGAGGATGGTTGGATGGATGGATGGAGGAGGAGGATGGATGGATGGATGGAGGAGGATGGTTGGATGGATGGATGGAGGAGGATGGATGGATGGATGGATGGATAGATGGATGGATGGATGGATGGAGGAGAATGGATGGATGGATGGAGGAGGATGGATGGATGGATGGAGGAGGATGGATGGATGGATGGAGGAGGATGGATGGATGGATGGATGGAGGAGGATGGATGGATGGATAGATGGATGGATGGAGGAAGATGGATGGACAGATGGATGGATGGATGGATGGAGGAGGATGGATGGACAGATGGATGGATGGATGGATGGATGGAGAAGGAGGATGGATGGATAGATGGATGGATGGAGGAGGATGGATGGATAGACGGATGGATGGATGGATGGATGGATGGATTGAGGACTATGGATGGATGGATGGATGGATAGATGGATGGATGGATTGAGGACAATGGATGAATGGATAGATGGATGGAGAAAAGTACACACCGACCCACCATGCACCCTTCACTCTCAACAGTGACCTGCCTACAAGATTTGCTGGTGCGCTTGTGGCATAAAGGTCACGTGAAGTGACCAACTAATATCTAATTGGGTTTCAGGAGGCCCAACCCATGAGAAGGAACCTTGATCAATACTGCTTGAGTGGCCAGGAACCTGAGTCTACAGAGGCCAAGGACATAAGAGAAATCTAAATGCTACAGT
>JAEOAE010003015.1:0-29443 GCA_036365155.1 Meriones psammophilus
TACGCATATACAGATATATACAGACGTAGTGCTGGCGCACTGAGATAATCTTGATAGACATACAAACGCAATACATCAAATTACCGTGAGGTGCTTGCCGGAAACTCCTTTTAACGAACGAAAAACGTATGTAAAGACTCGCCATATGTGTAGTCTATTTAGTCCTACGTATGAAGTCAGGCACTGTCCTGTACACTTGAAACGTTCAAATGTACATCGCACCAGGAAATTCTCGTCCTCCTGTGGCCGCCGTTCACCTGTTCTAGTACATGAGGCGCAATCTCTTTGCACAACGATGTTTCGGCTGGCATAGCTGAAGTACCATCGATAAACCTGTATGGAATTATGGCATTGCTTGAATGATAGAGCTTTCGAAGCGCTTCTGGTTGACTGCGAACGGTTGTGGCTTGATAGCACAGGAGGCACTCAGCTGCGTGTTAGGATATACGTGCACTCAACTGCTCGCATGAAACGACAATTTCCTAGAGTGCAAACGTGTTATCAGGAAACAGTGCGAAAATACACCGGGCAAGCTTTCCGAGTTGACTCTTTTGGCTTTGAAGGATGACTATCACGTCTTTCTATCTCCAAAATGGGTGCACAGAGGGCGCTTAATGTGAACCGAAAAACCTACTTGTCGGGAGGGGCAATCTGCGGAGTCAATGACGCGAACAGGTACGTATACCCGCATATACCTACCGACGGAGGCGTTCTGGCCACACACCGGAGCAGCAAGAGGAATCGGCTTGCCGGACTCGGCTCCTTCACAAGTGGCTGCGATGGTCGGTGTCTCCGTCGGTGCAAAAACCGTATCAGTCCTGTCTTCTAGGTTAAGTGGTTGTTGAGGCAAAAAATAGCATCTGCAGAGAGTAGAGTGACAACGCGAAACACGAGACTGACCTGTGAAAGCCTCATGCGCACAACTGGCGTGTACCGGCGCTTACATGCTGACCCGTTCTCGCCCAATTCTTCCAGCGTTTTCGAAGAGGCTTTCAGGCTACAGCTTCGGACACTACTGGACACTGTGAAGAAGTTTTTTCTCAACTGCTGCAGCACTGCTGCGATACGGGTGACCCCAACTTGCTCGGCGGCGCGGTTCAACAGTTATTCGACCTTAAAGCGGACGCAGTAAGAGGCCATCCAGGCGCTGCAGTTCCGACTAATGTTCAGTAATTTGAATGCTGCGTTATCCGGTATCCATCCGTAGGCTTTCATGAAATTCATCTCCACCTTGACCGCTTGGAATGTCGTACTACTTCGGCTTTGCCGTTGGTCCTCCTGATTTCGGTTGCGCGGCTCTCGCCCATAACACGTAGCACTTGCTCTGTCCCCCAGCAGACACGGGTAGAAACATAAGGAGCGTAGAAACTGATATTTCGTTGAGCCGCCATAGAGTCAGTTAGTTCTTGCTTTCTGCTGCTGCAAAGGGGCAAATGAGAACACTGTCTTGCCAAACTACTTCCCAAGCAGATCCGAGGTCGGCGGCTAACCTTGTCTAAAAGATCGTCTGCCTGACCGTGGATCATATTTGAAGCAGCAGACTCATTCCGTCGTCTTCCGAACAAGCAACTACAGGACAGAGTCCTAAAACAGATTTACGCGTAATGTCTATCCAGGTCAAAAAGCGCGAGGACGTGGTCGGGATGAAATCAACCGTCGACTCCTCTTACACTAGGCCAATTGCAAGAACACAAGATAAAATTACTATGAGACGAAATAATCTCTTCGCAAGCATCTGCAAGCGTCCAGCACAGCACAACGCAGATATGACTACATTTAGAAAAAGAACTGACAATCCTTCACTGCCGGCTGGTTTCTGGACCTCCTGCTTGGTGAGCGGACATAAAGTTTTTTGTCCTGAGGTTCTTCTCTATAGCGCTCTCCCGAGACCTCTCGACAAAAGTCGCAGGATTATCACAGCAATCGAATGTGTACCCACTTTTGGGGCTGGCTAAGTCGAAAGGGAAGCGAACTCTCATGGTTGTAGGGGCTGGACTTGCACCGGAGCCCCACGCGGAACTCATCTATCAGTTCACATGCAAAGCCATCATTCCGAAGCATGTAAGCTCTTCGTTTCCGTTTGGTTGATTTGTGAAAGATCCTTCTTGTCTTCCCACGGCTTCCCCAGGACGAAGCAAGGGGCCACTCAACAGCAGCTCTTTGAAAATGCGCATCGATAGATGTGGGCAACGACTGGCGCACGTGGACATGCCCCGTGTCAGAAAATAACTTATCTCACAGCCATTACCTGTGCAACCAGAGTGTTCACATCATCAGTTCCAATATTGAATTTTTTTGTAACGACATTCTTTTCAGATTGTATTGAAGTCCAAACCAATGACATCTTCAAAGCTGTACGCGTTCAAGGAAGCTTGTTTGTAGACCGGTGACCTTGACGCTCGACTGTGCAGTATTCTTGTTCTCTGGTGTGCACACCCAGACACCCGCTGGGGAATATTGAACAATTTGCCATGGGTTTTCATCTCTTCTCCTACGTGCGTTTTTTCTGTTTGTACGGTACTGAGAGGTAATGCGTGCGTGGACGTCGCTTCTTGCAGTGTGTACTTAACATTCACGAGAAAACGCTCGCGTTTGAATACGATTATCAAGAAGTGCGTAGGCGTCCCGCAAAATATGTCCTCGCGTAACAAAGGCATTGAGGCGCAGGACTGCGCTTTGTGAAGGTGAAGGCGTGTGGATGGTACTCGTATCTCTCCGCTAATGGTGTAAGTCGTTGGTACAGGGCAAGTGCACTAAGCTGGGATGCTGAAGCCAGTCTACTGTGTGCAGGGACACTGCGCGGTGGGGATACCCCTCCACGGTCTGCTACCAAATACAGAGGCACTGATGCATTAAGCGGACGACGCAATACAGCTCACGAAACTGCGCGCTATCGATCCCAGGTATTACACCGTCTCCTCGAAACGCGCGCTCAATCGTACGGATAAATTTACTCAAGTTGCTGTTCCGGTATTCTAAATGGCGGTGATCACAATCTTTGCATCCGACCATGACGAGCAATTTTGAAATGTGCAGCTGGTACGATATGCACACGGTAGTCATTGTTAGCTAAGTGAGCCGCGAAAGGTGGTGCAAACGGACGCTGCCCCTAACTGCTTGTCTGAGAGGTGACACAGCACTGGAACTCTTGCACAGACACATAATTCAACATGTGATTGCAAACACCTTGCAGAATTAGTCGTTACTGGCGACATACCATTACAACAGTGGCATGATATAACGTATGGCATCTTCTCCAGTTATGTAACGCAACAAATGAAACGCATATTCTGCGATCTTCGAGTAGAGGTTACGTTGGACACAACGGGCTCCGCCGAGCAACTACCACGGGCCTTAAGTGTAGCTATGTGGCTTGAGAGCTTTTTCTGTCCTCATCCCAAAATGCATATTTGCCTCTTCTGCGACAAAGGAGGTGTTCTTCGGTGTGACTTTGGACAATGAGGCATCAAGACGGAAAGTTAGAATTTTATGTGTTAGGCCTCTCTGTCAAGTTATCACACCTCGCCTCTCAAACGTCGCTATATTGCAAGCAGAGTAGAGCTTCGCATGCATCCTCTGCCTTCACAACTTGTGACGCCCCGGTGTTTTGGAGAGAAGACTACAGGAATTTGCTCGTCTGTTCCTGGATTTCGCGTGCACGGTTTCGGAATCACTGTCCGTAGATTTCTGACGCTTGCGGCAGCAAATTATCGTACGTCATACTGCGCTGCGCCTGGGTATGAGATGCATTCCCTCGCTGTATGCGCAGCCTTCTTTCGTCGACTTTATATATCTGTCCTGACTGTGGTGTCCTGAGAATAGCCTCGCGCACGTGGAAGCACATCGCCCGTTGAGTTGTCAGCTTCTTCCGGAAAGGTCCTTTGCCCACCACTCTTTCGAACTGGTTGACTGGGCCGTATGATACGTTTTTATAGGTCTGCGTCGAATACACTATCGCAGCGCTCCGTCATGGGATCGTTGAGGACGTCTCTGCACGCTCAACGCTGCGCCTCCTCGGCAGCAACCCTCAAGCAGGTCCGTCTCTTCCACAGTCGTCCAAATCGTCATTACAGGTCTTGTAAGGCGGTCCGCCAGATGGACGTTCTCCATTTTTTTGAGCTCGCGATGGCACGGCATCACGCTACCAGCTCACCTGGAAAAAGCGTTCTCACGTGATATGCAGAAGCTAATGGGCTCTTGTTCTGAAAAGGTCCTCAATTCAATATTCTGGTGGGCGGATGCGTAAAGTGTAAGAATGGATCCTTATATGTCAGGTCACATTTTTTACACTTTCTGTAGCAGAGGAGCG
This sequence comes from Meriones psammophilus, assembly GCA_036365155.1. Lineage (NCBI taxonomy): Eukaryota > Metazoa > Chordata > Mammalia > Rodentia > Muridae > Meriones > Meriones psammophilus. The sequence continues at coordinate 4,310 of JAEOAE010003015.1, forward strand.
GTGTCACACACCTCTGCACTCAGTTTCTTCCCGTTCACACTCCTGTGCAGGAAATGTGCTTTGTGAGGAGGAGGGGAAGTGCGCCGCCTGAAAACACAGCTGTTCCAGGCCAAGGAAGCTACTGCACACACGTTCAAAGCTCAGCGATTAAGAACACCAGTCCCCGTGGAAGGTCGACACCATATACAGCTACAAACAGACCCGCATTTGATCGAACTGACTGAAAAAACCCACGAGGCTATGGCGGAGACGCAGACGGACCTGTGGATTGACAGGCCGGACACACCTATGTTTCGTCCTCACAAAGAAGAAGCGCACGCTTCAACGCAAATACAAGACGGAGACCTTTTCGACTTTGACGAGTGAGGACACGACCTGTATCGGGAGCAAGTCCAGTATAGAAGCTCGTGAATTATTTCTGGTGAAGTACAGCGTTGCGTTGTTACACGTCAAGGGCTTTATATTTGCAAGTCACCAGGGTCACTACTATGCACTGTCAATTCGCAGGGAGGTTGTCCCAATCCTTGAAGTCATCATTGGCAAGGTCCTTGAACAAAGTTTCTGTGAGGTAAACCCAGCCCTTTTCTTTTAGAGGTGGTGGCGTTAAGAAGCTTTATCGCATTGATATCACGGTTCAATGTGACTCTTAAGTTTGTCATAAGTGGAAATGTAGACTTGGCCACCTGTTCTCGCATGCCCAAAATGCGGCACCAAAGTGAGTCCCTTTGGTAGGCTCTGTGCTCGACAGGTGATGAAGAAGAAGAGCTTGCAGCTATACGTGAAGAGCAAGAAAAGTTTGAGAGAATACGAACGCAGGAAGTTATCGAGTACCAGCGACTTGCCGCCGCCGAGAAGCGCCGAAAAAGAGGAAATGGTACTGAAGAGTCGCACCTGTGATACTCCTTCACAGTGTATTGCTACCACGATGGAAAATCAGAATAAAGGACCGCACTGCGTGTTCTCTGAGAGATTGCGAGTTACACGCTGCAACATAGGCCGCGTAGTTTGTGTCGGTCTGTGTGCCCAATATCTAGATTACATGCACTTAATTTAGCGATCCTGTACGCATCTTTTGACGACCATTTGAGGCGGCGTAGAATGGTACGGAGGCTGCTTCCGCGTTTGTATCGGTTTTGTATAGGAAAGGCGCCTCGCGCAGACGAAGGCGTGGCAAGAAGTGAAGCGGTCGGTTTCGCTCAAATTACTCGCCGCTGATTACGGCGCAGCGTGTCGGCGAGGGCGGTCAAATCTCCTCTTGCAACAATTAGCTTTGTCGACCGGGTTATTCATTCAATTTACAGTGGTAAAAAACGTGCCACGGTTGTCGTTCTTGGGCAGACTGTCTCGACAAATATCCACGTCTTCCTCTCGTATGCTAAAAGCATTAAAGCGGTCCTCAGGCACACTGTATGTGTTATCCACCTGCAAATGTCTTCCTTCTTTTGAGACGAACTGACTTGAAAGTTGTAGCCATACGAGAGTCATACATCGAGAGCAGAGCCCAGTAGAATGCTTCCAATGTTCATGGTGTGCCAATGCGAAAGCTGCGCGTAATTTATGAGCTCTTCACGAGGACGAAGGGAAACTTACTCAGTAGTAAGCTTCCGTGCTCACTGTGATCGCAGGGAGCAGTTTCTGTGGAATTCTGGCCCTCATTAATGAATCAAATATCATCAAGGTAGGGTGGACATCGCAAGCTTCTTTGTAACGTGAGTCTCTTGTGTGTGAAGATTACAATGAGAATGGACAGAGGCGGCGTTGATGTGCATGCTCTGCGTCTATACGCAGCTGGCCATCAGACATGACCGCTCCTAAGTTGCGTGAATTTCATCAACCCACACGTGTCCATTCTTTACGTGCTGCTTTCTGAATTCAGGTCTCGCAGCGGAACAATTTCACAGCTTTTTCACTCTTAGGTATGTATCCCGTGCTGGTGACGGACTTTACTTTGAGACTGAGAGTTTTCTATGTGCCGTGAAGACAGCAATAAGGCACTGCCCCCTGTGTCCTGCGTTAGAGATATCCTAGGCGGCACTGTGCAACGCTTCGTGCTGTTCAGCCTTTATTGCCCGCGTTTGATCGGCCGCAAAGGGGAGAAAGAACGAGCGATTGTCTCCGGAGTGACACAAGTGGACTGGACTGCGTGTATGTGCTCAGCAGCAGCAGAACGTCAAATACAGTTTGATGAGTCAGAAAGCAAATCATCGCGCCACACCTCAATATGGTAGTCTAGAAGTGACCGACTCAACTGGCAGCTTATTACCGCACGTGATCCGCTGAGTTTTAAACATTCTCCACTGTCGCGATTCAGATCCCGACGTGCATGGTGTGCAGGATGGAAAGCAAAGAGAGGCGGAATCTCGGCGTTCGGTTGGAACAGATGAGAGTAAAAGCTGAGGTCGTACGTCATATTTATACTTGGATGCGCAAGGTTCACGCTGGGGAGAAAGTCAGCTGTCTTCCGGCAAAACCTATGGTCCTCAGCCTCTTTGGTGATATAGGCGAGCACGAATCGATAGAAGATAGAGATTACCGTTGTACAGGTGCCAGGTGCTATTGTTCGCCTGCAGTGACGCACGTAACTTTACAATGTACGTACACATGTAGTCCTCGGTGAACCCACTGTGTCACTGAAATGTTCAGAAGGCGCGTCTAAGTCGAAGAAGCAGAGCGCCAAGAAATGGAGCATGCAGACACTTTAGAAGAAGAAAGAAATTTCGAACTTGTTGAAGCTGAGCGGCATGGGCAGGCAGAAGAAGGAAGTGGTGCAAAACAGCCTACGGTGAGCATCGGTAGAACAGCAATCATGGGCACCTTTTCGGCACTCAGGTTCTAACTGCTCAATTAGTGAGCAGTTGCCGAGAAACTGTCCTGCCGGAACTTCTTGTCCACCGCTTGCTTGTCTTTCTATACCAACCATATTTTCACTATTCAATAATAAAACCATTTATTACTCTTCAGTTATAGATCTTCCACAATCCAAATGTCTGCACTTGTTCTGCAGGACGCGCAAAGCCCCTGTTGTCTCAGACAACGAAGAGGATGCAGCGGTTGACGCAGATAAAGGAGATTTATCAGGTACTACGGAGAATGAGGCAAGTGATGTCGCTGAGCTGCAGGACTGAGGAAAACCCGCCCTGTTGCGCAGTACAACAACACGTTTGTGTCCTGCAACTCGTTTGTTGGTACCGTGTGCTTCTCTTGGAGGTACCGCTGGTGATCTCTGATGTTTCATTATGCCTACAATCTCACGCGCTCAATCTCCCGGGTGCTCATCACGACGAAGGGGCGAGGAGCCACCGTACTTAGACGTGTTTTTGAATCTGCATTCTAGCTCCTGACTACCGTGGATGCTGAACTGCGATATTTTTGGGCCATCTGTCAGTCAGCGAATTACCTGCTTCTGTGGGGCACATTCTAATTCTCCATGTCCTCTTGGGCGCCGCAGCTAAGAAATTTATCTCAGGAAGCTCACACTGTACAACAACGCGGAGCTATAATGTCTAAGATAATAGAACTACTCTGGAAAACGATGAACAATAGGTCCAACCGGTGACACTCTCCATAAATGAGTCCTTAAAGCATTCAGCCACTTCGTCTACCAATCGCTTTTTGGCCTGTTCCCACCGTTCCTGCCATCCCTTCTTGGAGATCGTCCGAAGTGCCAAAGTATTTCTTGAAGCTACCTAGCGTTACTTTTAAAACGTAGCCCTCTCCATCTTCTAAAGCGTCCTGCTCACGTATTAAAGTGTAGTGTGAGCCAGAGGAAAACTTTGCTCTAACGACTGTGAGAGTCTTAAAAAACGGGCCTTGCGACTCCTGCAAGCCTTCGTCCACCGGACGGCGGGTCAACTTTGGATAGGACGGCAAAGGCAAAGAAATCGTGAAGCCTAACATTTGCAGGATAGACACAGCATCACTGCCTTCAAATTGAGGACATAACCTAGAATGGTAGAAATGTCGCATTTTGTACAACAATTCCCGTAAATGAGACGACGGACAAACAGATTTCCACGCAGCTATGTTGATTCTAAAGTCCTATAAAGTGCCGTCCTTCCTCATGCACTCTCGAAGTGCCAGACCACACGTCTACAAAGCTGAACGAAGCTGTACGGGCATGAAAGGTGTTCGAATTTAAAGTGGAAACTGCATAGCGCATGAGAGTGTCGACAGACGTAGTGAACTACTGCGCTCGCGGAGCCGTCAGAAGAGGCTCTTACTTGTTGCGCAGAATTCGGGGATCGTTGGCTTTCATGTGCCGAAGCACCGCCTCCAACGCCCAAGCAACCTGGGAGCTGCCTTCTTCTGAAACGCACACTTTGACACACTGGGTGTACAGAAGTATTCTCTACTCTACGGTAGGAAAGAAAAAGACACAAACAAGGCTGAAAGCTAGGTAGAGCTGTGCTCCACGTAAAACGTGCCTAATCGCGCCGCCCCTAAAACATATCTGTCTACCATTGTGCTCACGCTTCATTGTATTCTTTTTTCTCCTCAAATGTCCTTAGAGGATCCTTTTAGGACGTTGGTTTGTGTAACTACGTTAAGTGCTTCAGAAGTCGTTTGGTTCTGCAGTGCATTTCCCAAGGCTAGCTTTCAATCGGGTGACACTGATCTTACACCGAAGAACCTACGGCTAAGTTTAAACTGTGCGTAGACGCTGCAATATGAAGGAGAGATTCCGTCAGCTGTTCTTCAGACATCCTACTGCCAGCAACTGCGAAACGAGTAGGACAGAATTCACAAAATTGTCCAGACCAGTTGTAACCTTTTCATGTCAAAAAGCGATCACAACGGGCATGCGGCACCTGAATACAAATACGTGGAACAATCTGGGGATCTACTTTTCATGTGGCTTCGCCAAGCGGCCACGGTGGCACATATGTCATATCCTGCAGAAGCCCCTGTGAATCAAGATGTCTCTTAAGGCGCGACGCGAAACTGCGCGACGTACATTGTTGCTGGAAATTCAAGACCAAATATGCTACCAGTTAGTGGTAATGCGTGAGGCTTGCTGGCGTTCACAATGCTCCGCCGCACTACGTACGAGGTGTGTTCCGGGAACCTTTAAACAGCCCGTGTATCTCTTACCCCTACGATAAATGAGAGTCATCTGCTTCTGGGGCAGAAAGATTGAAACAGTTGGAAAATTTGAACCATCTTTTCTGGGGAATGAAGTCCCGAGGCCTTGTGCCTATAAAAATCACGTGCAGACCAGTTTTACAGGCCGTCAAGACAGCCCGGACTGCTTCGGATTGTAGATGACTGTCTACTTTTTGTTTCTCTTCCTTGCGGCGCGATTTCAACGCCAACCACTTCCCATGGTTTTGGCTGAGGCGACCCAATGCTGCATGAGGCCAATTTGGGACTGGAAATAGAACGTCTTTCAAGGCTTGGACGTGTTCAGGTTGTTTGCTTTTGTTTTTAGAAGCGTTTTCCGGCAAGCATTCCTTGAAACCTTGCACCGGTTTGGCTGTCTCTTGCAACATGGACGCTTCCGAGGCAAAACGCTTGACCTCTGTACCACGCTCTCTTTCAGTCTCGATGTCCGTCCTGGCGCAAGGGTAGGTGACGTGGGTGGCTGCCTCTGAGGTACCATACTGAAGCAGTGTCATCTCACGCACGCTTGCGCTTTGGTGCATTCGGTGCTAAAGTCGGAGGAGACCATACGCTGTATCTCAAATCGCGGACTACTACAACCTATGTCCGCTTGCGGCGGAATCCACGTTGAGCCATACACCTTCCGCTTCTGCAGACCACGCGGCAGCGACGGATGAGTGATCCGTCATCAGTCAATCCGTCCTGAGAATATTTGTCTTCATTTAAAGAAGTTTTCCCGCTTTTGCGCCTTTCTTTTTCATCGAAAGTGTAGCATCTATGTGCAAGTCTACATCTGTTTTGAGAGGTGTTATGGAGGGAAAAGTGAGACCAGGAGGAGCCTGCAGGTCGTCTACCATCCATTGCTGCCCGCGCATAGGAAGAGGTGAGCTGGCTTTCACAGGTGATTCCGTTGACAGATCTGAACGCTTCTGGGCGTCTCCTCCGATTCTGACGTTTCGGTTGCGTGAACAGAGGCTGGCGGTATGACACCCTTTGCCCGCTGGCATCAGGTTTGAAGAAAAGCTAACCCGATGGGGGTATCTGGAGTCGGATGACATATCCTGCGTCGTCCGCATGTCAACCTGATAGGCACGAGTCTGGTGGTGTATCGGTGAAGCCGAAGGCAAAATTTGGGCTCCACGTTGTTTTCAGGCACCGCTGCGCAGCATACATTATAAGCGGAGACCCTGTGTAAAATCCTCTTATATCCTACATTTCTACGACATTCATCATCACTGATAGGCCAGGAGCGACGCGTCCACGGAGAGAGCACGTTTAGGTGGATCCGAGAACAGAAGAAACATAGACACATATACCAGCAAAGCCCCGCTTCGCGACTTAGCACTGAGTGGACGAGAGAATATGGAACGCACAGGACGGCGTCAGAGTTATTAAACTGCAGTAAGACACCTCGCTTAGTCAGTGATAGATTTCATCTCTCGCCAACGGCGGAAACTTGGCAGGAGCCACGAAAGCCATGCAAGACAGACGGGATACAAAGGAACGACAGTTCAGAGGAGGTAGCATTTCAGCGATGTGGCTGCCTCGGTACAGTGAGGCTGGTATTCGCCATTTTCGTGTATGCGTTATCCCCTCCTCGAGTGTATGCTGCGCTCAGTCCTAAGCAGCTGGACTTTTCAATGAATGGTCTCACGTCTATACAACTCTTCCAGATATATGCGCCTGTGAGCTCGTCTCTTCACTGTTGCCTCGGATCAAACGATCTGTCTGCTAGAGCAAGATGCCTTCGTCACTTGCTGCTCTCCGCAGAGGCATTTCTGCGAATACGCCTCCCATGGCGTAACGATGCGTCTCACGCCCCTACCCTGTAGCCCTCACTATAGACATATACATTTGAGTGCATGCTGCTACCCAAATGGTTGGGAATCGTGTCAAAGGAAGCACTGTAGCGCTCTCAAAACACGTGTTATCGCGCACCAGGAAATGGATACAGCATCAAGCTGAACCCACGGTGGGCTGAGCAACTAACCAGGTGGAGAGTACCTTGTCCCGCATGGTGTCATTCGTTGTCGCTTCGCACGGACGCGGCCAGTGTTGCACTTCCTTGTTGTAGCGTGGAGACGTCTCCTTCAGTGTCCGGTGCGGTTTTGGTGTCATAGAATTTGTCTCGTCGTCACCAGTCCACTTCTGCTGCTGCTGCTGCTGCTGCTGGCGTTCCGCTTTCGTCAGAGCCATACGCGGGGAGGCAGTTCCGCTTTTCATAGGCATCGTTTTGCTTCTAAGCCGCTGTTTGCTGGCGCTACGGCGGCAGTTGCAGAGGTAGATTCCACACTGGCAGGTTTAGAAAAAGCGTGGTACCAGCATGAACGTGGTGCTTGCGCAACGTCATGGTCGGTGCTTCAGTCGTGGTCGTTGTCGTCCTTTTCTTGAAGGGGTTCAAGTCGTCGGACCCATTCAATAATGCTTCACCGTCCGCGTCTACTTGAGGTTCTGTTCCCAGGTTGAGGATGACTCCTGTACGCTTGTTCTTCTTGGTTTTCTTCGTCGGCTCCTTTCAGAGTATGTAGGGCTCACACGTCCTCATATAGAAGCGAGAGTTGTGCTCGATCGTTTCACCTCCCTGCGCTGCTTGTCTCTCTCTTCAAGAGCCATTGATTTCTCCGCCATTGCCACGCACGGTATCCACTGCAGTTTGCAGCAGCGAGGCGCGAAAACTGGGTGGTTTCGCGTGGCCCTGAACTTGCGACATGTATGTGCTGGCGGACTTGCGGACTGAGCACGATCTACTGCAACACGAAAAGCAAGAGTGCTTCCACGAGGACAGCATGCACGGGGGTCGTGGCTTCTGGGACGCGTTTGATCGCTGCTGGCTCCTACGCTCTTGTCTTTATCCGAACGCTCAACCTTCTAGCCCCCTCTTAGCGTTGGGTGCAACACAGCATGTCACATATTCTGGATATTGGCGCTGGATGGCGCACGGAGCCCTGTTGTTTCTGGTGAGCGTACAAGCGCGCTTTCTGTGCTCGGTCTAGTGAGAGTGAGGGAGGGTAGGGATACAGATTTTAATGAGGGCGGAGTCTGGTTCTGGAGCGCAAGGAAACAAACACGCTAGCATTTGACTATGGCAGGAGACTCTGCAGCAGGGAACATGCACTTGGCGAGAAGTCCTGTGTCACCTGGTCTGCCATGCAAGGTGCGAGAATTTAACATGCCCCGCGGAGGCACATATGTTTACACTCTGTGTACTAGCTCTACGGCGCCAGCAGATCGCATTGACATTCACTCACCTTTCCCGACGCTGCAACGTCAGACGCTGCGGCTTCAGTAGTCAAATGTACCCGCCTGAAACACCATTTTCGTGGAGACACATTTTTGAAGAGAATATTTCTTCCCGTTTACAGTGCCAGAAACCCGTTACCGTGCAAAAGAAGCTATGCGCGTGCGTTAGACAGTATGTCGTCGTCAATAAGGGCCTGAGTCAGGGACCTGACTTCGCAAGTCCGCCAGTACACACATGTCGCCAGGTCAGGGCACGCGAAACCTGCCCAGTTTTCTCCTCGTCACGCACCTCAGAAGTTGAATACAGACTGTCATCAATGTCTCCAATAGCGGTCAACGCACGAGGCTGCGCATGGCAACTGCAGTGGACACCGTGCATGGCTTAATGGTGGAGGAAATTAGTGGCTCAACAATCAAAATTATACCTGTGCCCTGACGTAGTCCACCTGATCTTGGGCTCCTCTCTCCTCTGTAGGCTCGATCACGGAGCCTGTGCAAGCTCACACACTACGCAGGTATGGTGGACAGGTTTGCTCTGAATGGATCAGCTTGAAGTAAGAATGAAGCAAGTACAGCCAGTTTTACCCGGACAAGGACATCGTACGTAAACTCATTGATCAGTAGTGGCTCTTTTTCTGTTCGAGTGGTATAGAAGCACACCTGCGGGATTATTTTCTGATGAAACTGCTTGTGTACTTGATTGTCGAGACCCCATGACTTCCGCTTTGATAGTTCGCCGCTAACCGCTGTTCGTCTCTTTGAAGTGTTACTTTCAAATGACCTAGACGCCTCCCGGGAGACTCTGGTGTGCAGTAAGGGGAAAGAACTATTCACGCAGGCGGGCACGAAAGCCATTGTGAATCGAGTCAAGCAAGGTTAGCGCCGGAAGTCGTCGTCCGTCTTCCAGCGCTGGTGATACGTACCCACAGAATAGCTGCACTTCAGCCTTGGCGTTAAGGTCGAAAACACGTACGCACTGAACGCCAAGGATCCATCTAACCGGCAAAAAAAGGAGGTGGTGTTTTCTTACAAAAGCTGCGTACGCAAAAAGGAGGTAACCTGCGCGTGTAGTAGAGCACCACCGTAGCAATCAACGCTGCAGTTCTGGGCTACCTGTGGACGATAATGCCCCTCGCAAAGGACGTCATCAGCAACGCAAGCGCTGCCTCGCAAATCGTTGGCGGCAGAAACACAATGGAGTGCAATACAGCAGACAAGCAGAAGCTCACAGCAGGCGGAGTGACATGGGTTGAGTTGAATGAAGGCTGTCAAAAATCACATGAACAATCGCCTTCGGATGCGGCGCATCGCACCAGGTCACTGCTCCTTAGGGGCACCTCACACCTGCCGCGTGACGAAGTTTGCGGAAGAAGTTTATTAGCTGCGCTGCTCTGAAAAGTAAGGCTTTACACCGCTGTGATACTGAAGACTTTCCTCAGAGCATCCATCCGAGTTTTCATTACAGGGAAACAGTTTAAGCAAATGCTCTGCGGAAAGAAATTCCACACATTCCGTCACGAAGTAACACACTAAGTTATTCAGGAACGCGAAGGTGACTGAGACAGGTGTGTCTGTAGAATGAATCTAGGTTATTCTGCATCTATCACAGCTCTCTGGTCAACTCCCAGAGTTAAAAGAGGGTGCACTCATTTCAACGCAGGCCGCGCCTGTGGCAGCCTTTTCAACACTAGTTTAAGTGAACGTCAAAATTCATGCTTTGTTCAGAGAATCCAGTACTCTCGAGAATGTTGCACGGGAGGGTTGGCATCATGTACCACGGAAGCAGTCTCCAGTGGTACGAAGGCTTGCTATGAGTCAGATGCTGTCGGCCAGTCTTCCACGGTCGATATGAAGAGTTCTCACGTGAGAAGGCGAGCTGAGCAATCAGCAGTTGAAGCTCGGGAAAAGACAGGTAACCAGGCGGAGACGAAGTATTGGCAGTCCTCGTAGTCCATGCACAAGGGTCACCCGACGAATCTTCTTCACATTTCGCAGATTCTCTCGACACCGTGCAGTTGGACCACTGATCATTCTGATAAAACAAGTGCAGTACCGTGATTGGCAAAACAGCACAACAGACTCTGTCGGACAGTCCTTGTGACCTTAGTTAGAAAATGTGGGCTAGCTCTTTTTCACGGTGTGCTCAGCAAAACGTTAAAAGTCTCCGCTTCCAGGACTGCATATCATAGCTACCCACATGCACATGCTCTGCTCATTGCGATACACACCACAGAAACAACAGCTGGTGGCGCAGATCATCACTGGCAACAACCTAGAAGAAGTACTGTGATGGGCGGAGGCGCTTTTTCTCTGTGAGTATATTATCGAGCTGTTTTGTCTGCTTGCGCGTGTGACTTTTTGAGACGATGATCCCACCTGCGGCAACGGTTCTTCAGAGCTGTGCCATTGCTGTCACAGCCGACCGGATCCGTGGATTTCTTCGACATCCAAAAAGCTTGCAGTATCCGGGGAGGGCGGTCGACAAGTTTATTGGCACCTCAGCTTTTACCGCCTCATGTGACTGGGCAGGTTTGACATACACAGGAGAATAAGCAACAGACCAGTGTGAGAAGGTTTTCTGCAAACCCTGCTGAAGTTCTCGAGTTGCTTTGGAAGTATCGGAATACCATAAGTTACGCACGGCCTTCCTCAATTGTGGGTAAAAAGCAATTTCAATGTCTCATCTCTGAAGTTGAGGGGACACACTAGTACTTTTTGAAGCGTGCGGCGACGCCACATCACAGAAGCAGTACGAGCAACAGAACTGATTGCCTTAGGGGCACAGGAAACGCAGAAGAAGATCCATGCCGTGCAACATCCCGTCGGTTCAGAAAAAGTTGGACTGCATTAATTTTTCGTGGCGGTGTCAATTTGCTCGTTGCCTCAAGTCCGTGCAGGTGCAACGCAATGCTGTAGCGAGACTGCAACCAATTACGGTGACGCAGACGAGACGGATGACGGAGGATGCACAGAGGACATGAGCCGACGACTGCAATCTCAGTGAAACACTCTCACTCTCTTTATATAAAATCTGTATCCACAGGTTTATAATCCCGGCGCCAGCCGAGCGAGACACCAGCGGCCTTGGCCTTGGGCACCAATAACAAAGAGCGGGCGGCGATCGACCAGAGCTACGATCTCGCTTACTTGTAAGAACGCGTACAGCTTCAGCAGACTGCGCTCAAAACAATCCAGTACGTGTTTACACTGTCGCTCCTCCTCCTGAGTGTGCTCACTCGACAGAGTGCTCTGCGAGTGACGTCGTAGGCGTGCTGGTTGACTCCGCTTTTCACACTTCCACCTTTGCGGGCATCTCGCTGCGATGTGTTTCCGCTGGTGCTGACGACTGATGAGACTGGATTGAGCCAATCATACTTAATGCGGTCTCCGGTTGATGTGTTCAAAACTGCACCGCTGGCGCATACCGGGGTGCCCCTATTTCACCAATGATGAGCACCTTCTTCCAAGACTCCCTTCTTTGTTGAGCACCTGCTTCCTTATCAACGGCATCACAACTTTTGGAGCGACAGCAGTACATGTTTCGGCAGTCATGGATACCCATGTTAGTTTCACACCTGCAAACAAAACTACTGATCCGCGTTGCTTCGCTGTCACAACTGTGCCCGATGGGCAGTTGTCCAGTCAACACTGCTTTCCATAGTGCCCGTATCACGCGTCAATTCTCGCAGCCAGTGTTGCCACCCGCAACGTATTGGCTCTGATTGCAGCCGGCACTTCTGTACATGTCGCTAGACTCTGCACCGCAGCACGTGCTGCTCTGGGTGGACAATCGCGGAGAGAAGCAGCATGAACCTTCTTGTACGCCCGCTTTGAAAACAACTTTGAAGTACGCGATGCAATTGAGTCCAGTACTGAACCAGGGCTACTCCAGACTGCGACACGCGACACGACGCCGCTCAACCAATGTTACGTCACCTGTATCGGCACTACCTGCAAGAACGTCCGAGGTCTCTGTGCTACAAGAAGTGTCAGTGGAGCTACCTGCAGAGTCGACCTTCAAGCTCGCACCGTGAAGCTTTGGTGTGAGCAAGCGGGTACGAATACGGGGAGAAGAAGTAGCTGCCAAATCAGATCTCAGAGACATAGAAAAGGACGCAGGAAGTGGACAGCGCGTGTCAGATTGTACTGCTGCAGGAGATGGAAAGTACAAAGCACCTGATGGTCGTGAAGTGAACTCGAGATCATGTACAGGGTAATAGCCCGTGCCCGCATCCATCTCTAGAGATGGACAAGCCGAGATTTGTTCTGCACGTCAAAGAGCGTAGAGCATTCGCCCGCTCTGCCTCAACGACCTTCTGATCTTACATGGTTCCGTTCGATGTCGTGGACGCGTGCGTGGATCAGAGCAGTGCCGTACCGGACTGCATTCCACGTGGAATCCTCCAAACGCCGTGCGATATCGCCGTTAGAAAGGCTCTCAAGCCGCATGGATTTCAGCGTGAGTCTACTTGACTTTCCTTTTGAAAGAACAAATGTCTCTGTCGGTGCGTTTTCCTGCTCCGGGACGTGGCCTTGTGGGACCGTGTGAGCCGATGCGGCTGCCGACTGAGCGTGTGGCGCCGTACACACAGTATCTCCGTCTGGAAAACAAGCCAAGCTACAGTCGCAAGGTTTCGGATCTTTCCTGAGAGGCAACGGCTAACAGCGTGCGCCACTCTTGCGTGGTCTTGTTCATTTCCTGTTGAGGCCGTATGGTCTGTCTGATTGTTGAATATAGACCTTTTTCCAACGCGCCCGCGGACTTCCAACGGGTACAGGCACTTTGTGAGAGGCGCGACGAGTAAACAAACTGCATACTCGCCGAAGCACATGTAGGGACTCGTGTCCTCAGAAGGGTTTGCAACTGAGTCCTGGAACTTTATAAATGTCTGATCTGAGCATCGACATTGTCCTAGTAGAGCCTCCCTTTTTGTAAAAGTAGAAGTCAGCAGTGCTTCCGAACGTACTCGCTGACGTCGTCCATGTCTGTCCTTTGCTTGTTGAAGTAACCACGCTGCTGCATAACATTCCTTTTGCCTTTCGAATGATAGGTCAGTTTCCAGTGTACAACGTGTCGACTTGCGCATGTTGGGTTCTTCCGTTAGTTCGCTTGAGGTCACTTGTTCAACCGTCTTTTCCGGAGCCGCCGTTGCTTGCGTCCCTGTCGTTTCCGTGTCTCGTAGAAGAAAATCCTCCAGCCACTGGGAAAATCGTCGCAGGTCTTCGGTAGGGCAGCCGTGCGTGCAGCGGCTAGAAGGATTAGTGAAAGCACTATGCGGCGAGTAGCAGAGTCCCCGCCCTCGTATCCAGTTCGACATCGAAAACACTCTGCCTTCTTGTAATGCCGGAAAGATTCTCCGGCTTTTCCCAGGGCAAAAACACGTCCCTGCGCTTCATCAAATGTCTTGAAATAGACCTTTACGCAAGGAGACCGGTCAGGGACGCAGAACACGCAAACAAAGACCTGCAGAGAATTTTGATATGACGGAGGATTATCGGAAGCGACAACTCTGTGTGCTCTCCCCGGCCTCCTATTTTTCGATTTATGCCTAAGCTACTGTTCCACAGATCTTAACTTCGTGGTGCACCCTTCCATGCAACGAGTGGCGGTAGACCGGCGAGTGTCAAATGCAGGTAAATTGCCCTTATTGCCTCAGAGTTGTGGAGTTACAACATTTTTACTGTGCGGCACACTCCAGTTTGATGATATCATACCTTCCCTCCAGTTTGACAGACCTTAGTCACAGAATATAAAATTTCCATTGTTTCTGGTGGCAATCCTGCAAAAATGTCACAATGTAGGCGAGCACCCAAATTGCCGTGCAGGATGCTGGAGTGAAGTGGTGTTTGGCCCAAAACTATGCAAGAGACGTCGAGCTTGGACAAGCACGTCGAAAGAAGGAAAGGATCGTACACTTGTTGTGTTTATACACCCAGACACCAGACTTTGGAACACCACTAGTGTTGACCACCAGGCAGTATGTTTAACTGTTTTGCATGTTCATATACCCTTAACGTGTCTTGGTACTAAGTCAGTGAAGGACATTATTATACGACAGGGCAGGGAAAACTGTCCATTAGATGAAGGCGCATGGCCGATTCATTGTAGTTTTGATCGGGGTATTCACACTGTAGTGTATTCATCTTTTCAGTAACCTGTGGGTGGCACTGAAACCGTTTGCCACTGGTACAATGGATGGGGAAGTAAGAACTTATTATGGACAGACGTCACACTTACCTCGGGTAAATACAGAAAAGCTCCCAGTATACGTCCGTCTGTGAGGCGCATTGATGACGCGCGGCTTCGCGTTGGGAGGGCTCTGCGAGTGATGGCACCGACTGCAAGAGCAAAAGGAAAACGGCACCTTTTGGAATTAGGCAACATACGTGCATCACCTTATAGGGCGTTATGTGTGTTACTGAGGCTGTCTGGTGCCGCCACCTTCGCGTTTATCTTTGACTTTCCTTAACATTACAAAATCCGTAGAGTGCAACCTCACTAGTCAACTTCTTCTGCTTTTTCAAGTGATCGAGGAACCCAATTAATCTCAGCTGCAACACTAAGCCTACATGTCCCACCGTTTAAAAATACATTCTTCTCGTTGACTGTCGTAAGCAGTTCAGCAAAAAAGGAGCAGTCTCCTCACAGGGCTCTCGGTACTGTAGCTCTGCAGCCTTCCAGGAATTGCCCGAATTCTCGAGGGAGTCTTGACGGGTTTAACGATGCAAATTGAGTCTCTAACGGGGCAAAACATTATGCAGCTCCCCACTGAGCACTTGCTTTTCCACAATAGCGGCACAATAGCCTTTGGACACACTGGCTTGTGCGCCAACTTTTGTCCGTTCTCGATTTCGACACTATTGCTAGACGATGCTTTGAGTGTAAAGCCTCTCGTAGTTGGGTTGCGAAATTCCTTCTCAGCAGCGTTTCGAAGAGCTTCACACCTGAGGAGTACAGAAAACGAAGACTGCCGGGTCACTGCATACTCATACGTCTTCGGGGTCCCTGATACCTTCACTTTGCTAACAGCAGCACTGCGTTGTAATTAATCAGAAAGCAACTCGCGCGCGTGAGTTGAGACAAGCCAACGGATCACTTGTCGAAGTAGACTTTAAACGAGCTGCACTTAAGGCTGTTATCACAACTGAATAGCAGCCAACTCAGTGAACGTCCCAGAAAATATACAGTAAATCCCTCTAGCGAATCTGTGTGAAAGCAGTACACCTACAGATGTGCACATATGTCTAAGAGCTTCCTGTTTTAAGCTGTCCACTGTAAAAGGCCCTTTCCATGTTCAGTCTCACCTATGTTTCCAAGGCTGTACGCATGCATGTCAAGGTCTGAATTACTAAACGGTGATGGTTAGAACAAAACATTTGTCCTCCTTCCCTTGGTTTTCGCTCTCAGTGGTTTTCCTGGGATGTAGCTAGAATTGTTGGACCGCACAAACGCAGCAGATCCCGGAAAGGTGTATGTGGGCGATGGCGGAATTGACGTTTATATCCTGTTTTATGATCTCCAATAAAGAGAGCTGCACACAGAGTCTGTAACAACTTGACGATGACTGAGCATGGCCTCTGCTCCAAAGTTCTGACCCTGGATGTTTCCACTGTTACACCATCAATGGTGAGCGGAGGCGCAAAAAGGCGTGCTGACTGAGAGAAATATCTGCGCGTGCCAGTGCACTCCGAGGCCCTTCACATGCTAATGAATCCGGAGATTAGCGCCTGCTGAGGTTCGCGTGTTAAGAGATCAGATGCAACGCCTCTAGCCACAGCGTTGCACCTCAGTTCAATAGACTATTGTATGTTGACTCTCCTTCTAAGGCGGCAACACAGTTGGGAGAGGCGGAAACAGGTCGGTAGGGAATACCTTGGCTTATTCTTTTGCTCTACCAAACTTCAGCAAGACGTGTAGTCCGTGTCGATGGAGAAGACGAGAGATAAACGATAAACGAAATTTGCAGGCACAAGTATCTTTCTTTTTGTACGGATACAACCTGGGTGCAACTACCGGGAGCAGACAGCCATGTGTCATGAAACTGTGCGCCACGACGACAAGTGGTCGCATTACCTTCGCAGTGTTCTTCTGGAGAAGCATCAGAAACCGCAAGGGGATTTTGCCGCAGTGCTTCCACATCTCCACAGAGAGCACAAACAAAGCACAGTACGATTCTCCATTACCTTCTACTTAAGTTTCGCTATGTCCGCACTTTTACCTCGTCAGCACAGACCCTCAGCATGCGCAAGGCAGCTGTGATCCATCGGTCATAGTGGTCCCCACCGCCAGAACAATCTCGCTCGTACTCAAAACCACATTCACCGCTAAAACGCGCATACAGCAGGCGCCTGCAAAACATTACAGCATGCTTTTCATCTCCATACGTCGCCCTGGAGCCACGCGCGTCACACATCATCACTGGATCGGCAGAGGCAAGGAGTGAGAGCGCACGCGCAGCATAATCCGCCAGGATATCTTCCTGTCTAGTCGCATTCTGGTCTCCTCTGTACCACTGTATTGTTCCTCCAGTGACAGAACCGCCGTGATTAGGCACGATATTATTGCATATGTCGTACGCTCCACGCGCACAGTGAGCCGAGGAAATGTCTCCCGAAGCAGTTACAAGCTCGTGCCTAAGGTGCCTCAGCTCGCTGGCGCTGCTTTGCACAAAAACAGGGAGAGAGGCAGTGGCACCTCGCCTCCCCGTGTGATTTAACAGGCTACAAAGAAACGCTTCCAGAGCTTTACAAAGGAGTGACGCAAGTCACCTGAGTCTGTAGTAAGTCTTCAAATATACCTGAACGCAGTTCGAAAGAAGCCTGAGGAAGTAGTCGATCGCTGCCTGCTACCAGCCAGTACATACACACCACACGTACAGGCGTAACCTGCGCGAGAGTAGCCAGCGTTTATAGGGACTGTAGATGTACGAGCAAATGATGCTTTATTTACAAAGCCAGACGCTGTGTAGACCAAAGAACGCTTTGTGAGGTGCGATTAACTAGCGCTCGTATATCCGATGTCGCAGCTTGTTCTGAGTGGCTACCGTCAAACAATCAGAACAGAAACTGCTGTTTCCGTCGGTTCACTACCAGAAATGCTATATACTGGCGACGTAAAAACCTTGTAGATGAGAAGTTGTGGG
Organism: Meriones psammophilus; assembly: GCA_036365155.1. Taxonomy (NCBI): domain Eukaryota; kingdom Metazoa; phylum Chordata; class Mammalia; order Rodentia; family Muridae; genus Meriones; species Meriones psammophilus. Next base: position 21,793 of record JAEOAE010003015.1, read on the forward strand.
CAACCTGCTTGTAGTTCGTTTCCACCTGTGTGTGGCTTTTGAGTCAGTCGTATTGAACGGCTGGCTTTTGCGGGGGGAAATTTCTTCTGATCTGTACGTTAAGCAGCTCCAAGCTGCGCACGAGGAATGCCGGTGTATGTGAATTCGCACCTTCCTGGAAAAGTCGTAAAAAATGAGCGGAGTTCTTCCATTTCTCCAGCCGTCAACTGACCCAGTTGGTGAATAAGCGGAGGAGATCTTTCTGCTGATAGCATAGTCTTAACCCAGGAACGGAAACTCATCCAGAAAGGAGAGATCTGAAGACTGTTCAGGCGGGAGTCGCTTGTAACGAAGTTTCTGACGAGACTGGCTGTTGCCGATAGTGCATTTCCTTTGTCTAGCATCTGCCGTAATCGTACCCAGAAGCTTTTGCTCTGTGCTTACAACTTCGTAGCCTCGTAGAGTGAGGCCAAAGGCGTGTTGTAAAAGAGGTCAACACAACGTCTTTACATGTGCGTGGCCTTTCTTTTGATCGAAATTTACTGAGGCTTCTACACTGCTAGATGTTCTGACAGCGTACAAGGCCAGAGTTGGAGTTTCTGCGGGCGATGGGCCTCTAGGCCTGTTGCTGCCGGCATAATTTTCGCGCGGACAGGAATTACCGTGTGGAAAATGGAGCTGCTATTGAGTGCACTAGCCCTCAGTCCTCCGCCGAAGATCCTCCTCGAGAGCGATGTTGCGATGCCCTGTGGACAGAAGAGTCCTGCTAGTGTCTCCGGCGTCTGCCTTGAGGAATTTCCGCGCGTTCTGTGATGACGCAATAGACCACTTGTTGCTTTTAATTTTGGCAGCTGGTCCTCGGCGCCCTTCGCAAAGCAGTAGAACTGCCACCGTTGCCTGTAGCGTTCCCAGACACAGGACGCTTTTGCACCTGACGAGAAAAACGTTGCATTGACGGATAACTGTCGGTGCAGTCGTTAGACGGGCGTGCAGATCCGCAGAAACACCACTTCAGCAGTTCGTGGTTTCTGTAAGATTCCCTGGTCGCATTTGACTTGATAAAGAATCCGTAAATTCCTGTATGTGTTATTGCTGTTCTGAGGGACGGCCAAATCCGCAGTTGGCTCCCATGTCCGCTCACCATAGGTTCTTTCTCAGCTCCATTGCACCATCTACAGATGCTGGACTTTGGCGGTCAAACGGCTCACGGTGCATCACGAGCGGCATCGCCGCCGTCACGGGGCTTCAGAGGCTGTAGCGTCGTATTGAGCAGAACGACTTCGCGAGCGTGATCGTTGAAGAGAATGCATTGGCCAGGGAGGGCCTGAACGCGTGTGTGTCTCAAGTGAAGAATTCTTCTTGTTATTTTTGAAGTGCTGGCTGCAAGCACGCTTCGTCACTTGATCTCTTCGCCCCATTGGTGCTTCTCCTTCGCACATCCAGAGGCCCCTAGAATCCCTGTTTGTATGTCGCGCAGTTTCATGATTCTTCTTCCGCAACCGGCTTCCGATTGAAAGCAGCACCAACACGAAAACATAATTGCCGCTGCAGCGGCAGCCGGCTGACCCACTGTCGCGGCGCACTATTCAACCTGTTGCTCCTGAGGTCAAAAAGGTGTCGGCTGAGGAAGCCGCAGCTGACCGTACACTAGAGATTGCAGCATGCCATTGTAAGCGCGCTTCGCTTATGCACAACACGGACTAACAACGCACTTCCTTGGGGTTACATGCGCTGTGCTTCTTCCCTTAACTTCGATCGGTTTTAGCCGCAGTCAAGCGTATTAGTGCATGAATCATCAGTACTGACGTCGAGAGTAGCGACCCGGTTCAAAACGTATGCGCTAGCGAAAAAGATGGCAGAGAGAAGCGAAACGGGAGGCAGCGTGTGCGTTCTGTTGGTAGTGGTTCACAACTTAAGTTTCGCCGCGGAGGGGTGACTGGCGCGTCACAGAGTGGCGGAGGGGAAACAGGGTCCGCCGTGCACGTGAACGTCGTATCATCCATACTGAAATCATCTAACAGAACGGAATCACGCTGTTCGTCACCGCTGCCGCCGCGCTTGATGCCTTTGTGTCTTTGATTTTACTTACTTCGTCCAAATAGATTCGGTGGATTGAATTCGTGGACAACAGAGGCCCCTAGGTATCTTATGAAACTCGCCCTGAGAGGGGTTCAGACGCCTGTGCGCGATGAGGACGTGTGTACTATCAGGACTACTGTACGACACGGCGACATTTGTGACAGCGGTTTCGCTTTGTTGGTACATGGGCGGAGTAACAACGGAAGAATTAACACGTCAACTAACTTTCATCTACAACACAGGCGCATGGGTCAACAGAAGGCCGCTAATGTTTACGATGGCCATGGGCAAGAACCGACTGCGACAACTTCTAAAAGAGGAATCAACAACGTGCGACAGTAATATTTTGAGGACTATCTGTAGTGTGAGACAACTGTGGTGGAAAGAGTGGCCTGCGAACAGGAGGCGATTTGCACTGAAGCGGACGCGCGTACCTGGTCACGTCTACAGGTCTCGTGGCGACGCTAACGACGAGACAGCACCATGGTGGCTGGACTGCCTCACGGCTTCTGCAGCAGATCGGAAAGCAATCAGCGAGGAGGTACGGGCGCATGTCATACTTGTGCGCTAGAGTTATCTACTTGCATCGTATGGGTCGAAATTGCAAAGCGCTTATGCGTACGGTTGAGTTGCTACCGGATTTGCGCATCCAGCTGCGAAAGGCATGAAGCTAAAGAAACCATGCCACTGCGGCAGCGCACTACTGATCGAACCTTACAGGAAAATGACCTTTTCTCAATCTCAGGAGAATTCAGCTGCGCACTACTGACCTGAACCTACAGGAAATGACCTTTTTCCTCAATCTCAGGAGAATTCAGCGCATTGGAGCACCATTTCAGCGAGTAAACCGGCCGTCGCGATAGATCACACATTGTGCTTGTGTAGCGGCGAAGCGTCTACTTAATGTTTCAGCAGGGCTGTAGAGAGTCCCATGGGAAGCCGTCACAACCCTTTCAGGTCTCGTCTTCTGGCCGGCCTGAGCGATTTAGTCGCCACGTTACCGCCACCGAGCCTGGCGCTGCAGTCTCTAACAAGGGGAAGACGGCATTTATCCGCAAGTGCATGCTGAAAGATTACTGCTCGAGAACTAGACGGCCCTCAGAAAAGATATGACCACCAGCACTGACACTGAGACAAGGTAGCAGGATAGGGCAGACATCTTCTTCCCTGAGATGAAGTAATGATCAGCTGCGAAGGCTGTATGCTCATAGAACGGGTTGTGCACACGAACGAAGAATAGTAAGGCTTTCGAGAAAGCCCAGCTCGGGCGTACCCCACTTCCCGGGTCGGATTGGCGGTTGTGCCGGAACACATTCGCATATTCTCACAACAATACGAAAACTACCGCAGCGCTTCAAAGATCGAAATGCGCAGCGGAGTTCAGAAAAGAGCTAAGCATCCACAACCTGCAGCACAACTGGTGCGTACGGCTTGTTTTCCATATTACCAAACAATCCTTCCTGTACTCCACTGTACGAGCCCGTTGGCTTGCTAATGTTGCTCACTATGTCGTTGTTTAGTGCTCCTGTTGTGCTGAATTTTGTCTGCATTTCGTACCCCACCGTCCGCGGCTCTTCGCCGTCCGATCTCCTGAGGTCGAAGAAGCAAAGGAGGAATCAGTATAAGCTGTTGAGCGGAAACGCGAACACAAGACACTACAGTGGCCTTGTAGGCGTGGGTCCACAGCACACATCATCACTCAGACATGCAGGAGAACGCTTGAGGAGCATGCAAACAACGTTTTTGTTTTGAAATTTTCGTGAGAACCTCAGCTAGCTAAGGAGATGCCCTCTCTGTCCTGCTGATGAATAATCCACACAGGACTAGGATGGACTGAATATTTCGGCAGCGTTGAACCTTTTTGCCCTATGTAAGAGCTCACTCGATTAGTACACCATAGAACAATTTTGCAACGTATTTGTCCTAGGACGTCCTCGTCCACTCTGTTCACAACAGCCCATTTGAGAGAGGTTCTAGCAATGGGAAATGTTCTCGACAGGACGAAGTTACACGTCGATCGGTTCTGTTCGTACACGTATTTATGGCTCACTGATTAGAAGCGTACGCCGCCTACAGTAGGCAAAGAAGGAAATTGCCTCTTTGAGCTTTTTTGGAGCACACTGACTGGCCGGAGTTTGACACACGACTCGAGGTCTGGGATAAGTGTATACTTCGTCAACGCTTACTCTCAGTCTGACGGCTTCGCTTTCGTGCGCGGCGGTATGCTTATCGGGACAGGATCCGTGAACAGGTTTCGAGATAGCGATGAGCTTCCACTGACTTGTGGACACTTGAAAGTGCTGTGTCTGTACATATGTGCGGCAATTTGCTGCAGTAGATCTCTGCGTTTTTCTGCGCTACAGACTTCAAAATAGGAGATGCTAGATCCAGAACTTCCTGCAACGCCTGGGCGCAGAGTGCGCCGGGAATAAGGACTACATTGAACCCCGATAAAGTGCATCGGTCCTTTCTCACCTCCAGATCAGATGGAGGTAGTAAAGATCTTCAACAGGGAAGAAGAGCAACTTCCCAGAACAGAGAAATGGTGCTACACGCAGGGAGAAATGGACGGTGCAGCCCCACACTGTGGACAGCATGCACAAGATTTGCTGAAACAAAGTGACTTTCATGCTACCTTTGACCTCTCTTCTTCTCGTTGAGCATCAATCACATTGCCAACTTCCCATACTGATCTTAGAAGCCAATATTTGTCAGAAGATACTGGCCTGCTCTTTTGCAGGCGTAGCGAGAAGTGATGTACGTACGGACTTTTACGGTGTTTCATAGATCTCGGAGCGCAGTGTACACACTTGAACTAGCCGCCTTCTTTACGTCTCTTGTGCCAGAAGGGAGCTACAATTGTGGATCCATACAGTGTTGACTGCTTCAGCTGATGTGAATCCAAGGCAGAACGAAAATCCGCAGGCGCTCGAAATTGTTTTGGCAGTACAGATTCCCAGCAGAGAATTACCTGCTACGGCAAGCCGCGTATACATTCCTGGGAAAGAGCCTCGGTTTCTGCTTTCACCGCGTTTGTAGACTGAAACCAGGGACGTACACTGAACCAGCGGTTTCTCCGAAGTCTTTGAGCACCGAAAGAGCCAAGGCGTGTACGTCGTCTACAAATGAAAGTGCTCCCTGCTGAGTCGCTAATAAAGGTGGAAGGACTTGTTCTGCATTACAGAAAGTGTAATTCTTTTACATGTGACCAAGGTGGGCTGTTTAAAGGGGAAGCTTCTGCAAACGGAAGGACCGATAGATCATGCCAGTGACCTTTCCTTCAAGTGCCAGTACAGAAAAACGGTTTGCCTTTAATACCTTTTAATGTAGAAAGAACAAAGCGAGGGGAGCACGATGAAGGACGCCTTATTTGTATTAATAAATGGAGATCCGAGGTTGTCACCTCGCTCAGTGACAGTCATTCTCATGCTTCATTTAATTGTCCGCTGGGAGTGGACCTGGCTGCTTTTACCCATCCACACGCATATAGTGAGATCAGGCGTGTGCCAACATTCCTCACTGAGGAAGATACGTTATGTTTTGGTGACACAGGACGGGGCACATGCTGATAAGGTCCACCCCATCATTTGGTCTTACGCCGCCCGTAGATCCTGCATGAAGCAGACCGTGCAAGTTGAGACGGACCTGTCGTTCTGCTTTGCTTGATGTGTACGACGTACGTGTACGTGTACAGCTTAATTTACGTGTCACACCGTGTATTTCCGCCATATTTGTGTATGTTCTTGTACAGAATCATGGACGCACTCGAGCGCCCCTTATCGTATACATTGAGCTGCGCGTACGGATTTGAATTGTTTGTGGTACATTCTAAAAGTGTTCCGACTTCCTGGCGTGGCTGTCATTAAAGACACTGCTAAAAAGGGGTACCGGCAAGCGACAGCATGCTGCCAAGGCAAGGGATTGTAGGGCCTAAACAACAGTGATGACGGCGTCGCCCCGCGCCTAGTGCTGCTGCTCCATACCGACGTGAGTGGGCAGTAGGAAACCTCGTGCATGTTTACGTATATTTATGTCTCATCATCTTCAGTAACTAATGAAACGTAAGTATACAAAAATCTGCCGTCGATCCTGACAGGGGGTGTAGCTGCGTACCACTAAGACGTTGTCAATAGTTACGCAGATGTGGACTGATTCGCTTTCAAGCATACTGCAGTGATCGGTTTTAACTGAGCAGGTTGAAGCGTTTAGATAGGTCTGTCAACAGAAATGTGAACATCTACCTATTTGTACAGGTCTATCTGATATAAACGTCTGCGTGTTACCAGTGACAGGTGTGTGAGCCTCGTTGATGATACGCTTGTCCCATGTGCGCTGAAGCTCGGGAGCTTCGCTGTGCTTTTGTTTTTGAGCTCTTGCGGAACAACGGACGCATCGATATTCCCAGGTGCAAAAAATTTGCCGCTCCTCTGTGCTGACTTGTCTCAAGTCGCAGGTGGATGCTGGACGAGGTAAACGAGCGTACTTCCGTGCGTATCTGAATCATCCTCGAGTGTATATACACTTGTTCGCGAAGACTATAATGGCATGATATGCCATGCTGCGCTGATTTGCAAAAGGGAAAAAATGGAGAGAAGATCCTTTCAAAATCGCATGTAAACCAAGAAGCACGTCGCCTAGTCCTCCCTATTCAGTCATTTTCTGGAGGAGAAATAACACTCTGTAGTCAACCGCCTTGTAGCCTCCCTGTGGAAAAAATCTGTCTGGCAGCCCAGCATCCTTTCCGGCTTCTGCTTCGACACGATCGTTGCTACTTCTGCTGGAAGCGGTCCCTGACAGGCCCATACGACTGCACCGTTGTCTGCCCTGCCACAGCAAAGTACAGCGCTGCGTCGCTGGTGCTTCTGTCGTTGCTCCTTCTTTGCCTACGTGAACGTTCTGCCTCTCAAAGCAGCAACTTGACTGTTGTACTCATTCTGGCCTGCTATCGCCGTGTACAGCTGTGCTACAGACCAATTTGCGCCCTCTACAAGCTTTTTGCTGCGCCTGTTGATACTCTACGATCTGGTTTTGTCCCTGGCTGGCATCAGGCGGAGTGCAGTGTGGTGGATTAAGGCACCGAACGACAATGGTAGCGACGCTTCCAGTCTGGGCAGCAGCAGTTCTGCCATCACAAGATGTACCGGGCCTTTTCTCTTCTCTCTCTAGCTCATGCTGCTGCTACTCTGTCAAAAACCGGTAGATACCAGGCAATTGATTAAACAAAGAACTCTCCACAGAGACAGAGAATATCCTGGGTCCGTCAAGCTGCGGATGTGGTTGCAGAGCACACGCACACATGGTGAGCGGCAGCCAGACTCGACGAATACCTACGTAATGCCCAGCTAAAAGGGTCATCCTGTCCGTAAACTACTGTCAACGCAAGTGACCTGATAGGAGGTCCACTTTTCTGCTCTTGTTCTGATTGAAAACGACTTCAGCTTGTTTCTTGTAAACGGCTAGTCCGGCGCCGCTGAATACTGCCGCGAGGGCTGCCCTTCCCAGCGCTTCCAGATGATGCCATACGTGTCCTTCCTTCCAGCCAGTGCCGCCGCGGGCTATTACCAGCAATACGTAACTGGAACGGAGCATGTCG
>JAEOAE010000167.1:0-28357 GCA_036365155.1 Meriones psammophilus
TATAATGATTGAACAGGCGACACGATGTGAGTTAGTTTGAAAAGTTGTGTTTTATGCTTCTGTTCTTTTCGATGAAAACTTGTTTCTTTGCCACACAGTTCATTATATCACTTTCAGTTTTTCTGTATTCATAATTGAGCTTAGTGACACACTTGTGATTCCGTTTAAAAGTCGCTTGCTTTGCTGTAATGTTTTTTAGTTGGAAACTTGTTCCTGTGCTGTACAGTGCGATATATCACTTTTCAGTTTTCCTATATTCCTAATTGTGCGAGCTACACACATGTGATTTAGTTTACAAAGTAGTGCTTTGCGTTTCTGTTCTACTGTTGGAAACTTGTCTCTGTGCTGTACAGTGTCATATATCACTTTTTAGTTTTCCTGTTATAATAATTGAAAGGGCAACACGTATGTGAATTAGGGTTTAGGTTAGGTTAGGTTATATCACTTTTCAGTTTTCCTGTTATAATGATTGAACAGGCGACACGTATGTGAATTAGTTTACAAAGTTGTGCTTTGTGTTTCTGTTCTTTCGATGAAAACTTGTTTCTGTGCTGTGCAGTGCGAGATGACACTTTTCAATTTTCCTGTATTCCTAATTGTCCAAACAACACAATTGTGATTTAGTTTACAATGTTGTGCTTTGCCTTTCTGTTCTTTTGTTGGAAACTTCTTTCTGTGCACTACAGTGGGAGTTATAACATTTCAGTTTTCCTGTATTCCTAATTGTGCAGGCGACACACATGTTATGTAGTTTACAAAGTTGTGCTTCATATTTCTGTTCTTTCGATGGAAAGTTGTTTTTGTGAGGTGCAGTGGGAGATATCACTTTTCAGTTTTCCTCTATTCCTAATTGAACGGGCGACACAAATGTGATTTAATTTACAAATTTTTGTTTTGCTTTTGTGTTCTTTTGTTGGAAACTTGTTTCTGTGCACTACAGTGGGGGATATCACTTTTCAGTTTTCCTGTATTTAAAATTTAAGGGGAGACACAGATGTGATTTAGTTTCTAAAGTTGTGCTTTCTGTTTCTCTTCTTTCATTGGAAACTTCTTTCTGTGCTCTAAAATGGAAGATATCACTGTTCAGTTTTCTTGTATTCCTAATTGTGCAGGTGACACACAAGTTACTTTGTTTACAAAGTTGTGGTTTACATTTCTGTTCTTTTGTTGGATACTTGTTTCTGTGAGGTAGAGTGCGATATATCACTTTTCAGTTTTCCTGTATTCCTAATTGAGAGAGAGACACATGTGATTTAGTTTACAAAGTTGTGCTTTTTGCGTTAGGTTCTTTAGTTGGAAACTTATTCTGTTAGGAACAAGTTAGCGTTAGGGTTAGGGTTATGGTTATGGTTATGGTTAGGGTTAGGGTTAGATGTTAGGGTTAGAGTATGGTTAGCTTTAGAGTTACTGGGTTAGGTTAGGTTAGGGTTAGGTAGGGTTAGGGGTTAGGGTTAGTGTTAGGTTTACGGGGTTAGGTTAGGCTTAGGGCTGTATCACTTTTCAGTTTTCCTGTTATAATGTTTGAACAGGCGACACGTATGTGAATTAGTTTGAAAGTTGTGCTTTGCGTTTCTGTTCTTCGATGAAAACTTGTTTCTTTGCAGCACAGTTCATTATATCACTTTTCAGTTTTTCTGTATTCGTAATTGAGCGAGCAACACACTTGTGATTCCGTTTAAAAGTCGTGCTTTGCTGTAATGTTTTTAGTTGGAAACTTGTTCCTGTGCTGTACAGTGCGATATATCACTTTTCAGTTTTCCTATACTCCCCTAATTGTGCGGCGACACACATGTGATTTAGTTTACAAAGTAGTGCTTTATGTTTCTGTTCTACTGTTGGAAACTTGTCTCTGTGCTGTACAGTGTGATATATCACTTTTTAGTTTTCCTGTTATAATAATTGAAAGGGCAACACGTATGTGAATTAGGTTAGGTTAGGGTTAGGGTTATATCACTTTTCAGTTTTTCTGTTATAATGATTGAACAGGCGACACATATGTGAATTAGTTTACAAAGTTGTGCTTTGTGTTTCTGTTCTTCGATGAAAACTTGTTTCTTTGTCGTACAGTTCAATATATCACTTTTCAGTTTTCCTGTATTCCTAATTGAGCTAGTGACACATGTGATTTAGTCTACAATGTAGTGCTTTGCGTTGTTATTCTTCTGTTGGAAACTATTTCTGTGCTGTACAGTGTGATATATCACTATTTAGTTTTCCCGTTATAATAACTGAATGGGCAACAAGTATGTGAATTAGTTTCCAAAGTTGTGCTTTGCGTTTCTGTTCTTTGGATGGAAACTTGTTTCTGTGCCCTACAGTCTTGAGATAACACTTTTCAGTTTTCCTGTATTCCTAACTGAGCGCGGCGACACACATGTGATTCCGTTTAAAAGTAGTGCTTTGCTTTTCTGTTTTTTCGTTGGAAACTTGTTCCTGTGCTGTACAGTGTGTTATATCACATTTCAGTTTTCCCGTATTCCTAATTGAGCGAGCCACACACATGTGACTTAGTTTACAATGTAGTGCTTTGCGTTATTGTTCTACTGTTGGAAACTTGTTTCTGTGCTGTACAGTGTGATATATCACTTTTCAGTTTTCCTGTTATAATAATTGAACGGGCGACACATATGTGAATTAGTTTACAAAGTTTTGCTTTTCGTTTCTGTTCTTTCAATGGAAACTTGTTACTGTCCCGTACAGTGCGAGATGACACTTTTCAGTTTTCCTGTATTCCTAATTGTGCAGACAACACAATTGTGATTTAGTTTACAATGTTGTGCTTTGCCTTTCTGTTCTTTTGTTGGAAACTTGTTTCTGTGCACTACAGTGGGAGATATCACTTTTCAGTTTTCCTGTATTCCTAATTGAACGGGCAACACACATGTTACTTAGTTTACAAATTTGTGGGGAGGGGCAAGATGGCGGCGCCGGGAGGACTCTCATTCTGAGCAGCAGCACAGCAGGATCAGCACAGTGACCAGCAATCAGAACTCTCGGCCATAAAACACAGTCATTGTGTTTCCCAGGTGAGAGGATACCCCACGGTGGGGGATTCAATGAGCTTTTAACTCACCCGGCTAAAACGCGGAAGAGATCCCGGTTCCGCCAGACCCTGCCGCCAGCCCCAGCGCCAGCCCAGAGCCACAAGCCAGTGTCTCTGGTCACGGTCCCAGACTGAACCGTGGGCACCACACTATCAGAGACTGGAATTTTCAGTCGAGAGATAACCCCAGGGTACAGGAAACGATTGGGACCGGCCTTAGGTCACCCAGACATCCCTGGAAAAGACTCGAGGCGGGTTCCACGGGCACCCCAGGAGCCAGCCGGAGCCAGAGCCGGGACCCAGGTTCCGCACAGAGCCCTGCCTGCCTGTGCACCTGATTCGGCGGGCGGAGATAGAAACGGTGGTCTGATCTCAGAGCACTCAGCTCACCCCCAACCTGAAAAGGTCCCCGGAAAATTACCCAGCTTAGAGGGGCACTCAGGCTTAAAAAGCCGCAAAGGCAGACACAGGCAGTTTCTGCGCACCAGACAGCTGGCAGAGACTGAGCCGCCATCACACAGCTGTGCTCCAGGCACAGGCAGTTTCTGCGGCCAGCCAGCTGGCGGACACTGAGCAGTGTGCACCAGGGCAAAAAAAAAAAAAGACACTGGGAGTCCGTGTCTCCAGAGAATCCACGGGAAGGAAGGAAACTGTACTGACCTGAATCACCCAATCCTTCCCTAGAAAAAGTCTAGCAGTCTAGTGGGGCCGAGGCGCCAGCACTCAGCTGTGCTCCAGACACAGGCACAAACAGTTGAGGCGCGCCTGATGTCCAACTGGGTCACAGCAGCTGATCATTAAATTTGCAACAAGAAACCCAGAAACAGGGCAGCTGCCCTCAGGACTTCCCTGGGTGAGAGGAGAACCCTCTCGACTAACAAAGCCCACAGTTACCACTCAGGTCTATATTCCTGAGGTGAGCAACTCCTGAAAAAACACCAGCCATCCAGGGACTATACCGAAAAAGCTGAGAAGACATCCTTCAGGAAAACCAGCTTTCTGCAAAGGGGATTCTCTCCACCACAGGATCCCCAGGAACCACCAGAAAATAACCCCAAACACCTAAGATAACACAATGGGTAGAGGCCAGCGTAAAAGCTCAAGCAACAAAAGACAGAGCAATATGGCATCTCCAGAACCCAGTTACCCAGGGGCAAGTAGCCCTGGACACCCCACCATAACTGAAATCCAAGAAGATGACCTAACAAGTATGCTCAGGAAGATGATAACAGAGGAAACAAATAAGATTCAGTAAAGACATAGAGGAAGATAAACTCAAACAGAATATTGCCATCTGTAAAGAAATAGAGGAAAGCGACAGCCAAACAGTTTATGGCCTTTAGAAAGGAAATGCTTAAAACACTGAATGAAATGATAGAAACAGAGTTGAAGGAACTAAAAGAAAAACAGGAAAGTACAATCAGACAGGTGAAGGAAGTAAACAAAACAACTCAAGACCTGAAGATAGAATTGGAAAAGTTAAAGAAAACACAAATGGAAGAAATAATGGAAAAAAGGAAGAATCTAGGGAAGAAAACGGGAACTACAGAGGTAAGTATAACAAACAGACTACAAGAGATGGAAGAAAGAATCTCAGGTGTAGAAGATACAATGGAAGAAATAGATGTATCTGTCAAAGAAAATGTTAAATCGAAAAATTCCTGACACAGACCGTCCAAGAAATGCAAGACAATATGAAAGGACAAAACCTAAGAATAATAGGTATAGAGGAAAAGAAGACTTCCTTCTCCAAGGCCCAGAAAATATTTTCAACAAAATCATTGAAGAAAATTTCCCCAAGCTAAAGGAGAGGCCAATTAGAATACATGAGGCCTACAGAACACCCAACAAATTTGACCAGAAAAGAAAATCCTCCCGCCACATAATAATCAAAACAGTAAGTATACAGAACAAAGAAAAAATACTAAAAGCTGCAAGGGAAAAAGGCCAAGTAACATATAATGGCAAACCCATTAGAATCACACCTGACTTTTCAACAGAGACTATGAAAGCCAGAAGGGCCTGGACGGATATCATGCAGACCCTAAGAGAACACAGATGTCAGCCCAGGCTACTATACCCATAAAACTCTCAGTCCTCATAGATGGAGAAAACAAGATATTCAATGACAAAAACAAATTTCAACAATACCTACAAACAAATCCAGCATTACAGAAGACACTGGAAGGGAAAATACAACCCAAGAAAGCTAGCTACATTCAAGAAAAGACAGGAATTAAATAACCTCACTTCAGTAAAACAAAAAGCAACCAAGCACACAACCTGATGACCACAGCCAACATCAAAATCAAGACATCTAACAGCCACTGGTCATTAATCTCTCTCAACATCAATGGACTCAACTCTCCAATAAAAAGACACAGATTAACAGAATGGATACGTAAACAAAACCCAGCAATCTGTTGCATACAAGAAACACACCTAAGACACAAAGATAGACATTACCTGAGGGTAAAGGGTTGGAAGACGACTTTCCAAGCAAACGGACCCAAGAAGCAAGCAGGAGTAGCCATTCTAATATCTGATAAAATAGACTTTCAACCAAAATTAATCAAAAGAGATGGGGAAGGACACTTCATACTCATCAAGGGAAAATTCCACCAGGAAGACATCACAATCCTGAACATCTATGCCCCAAATACAAGGGCACCCACATTCGTGAAAGAAACATTGATAAAATTTAAAGCACATATAGATCTCCACACATTAATAGTGGGAGACTTCAACACCCCACTCTCAACAAAGGACAGGTCAACAAAACAGAAATTAAACAAAGAAACAATGTCTCTGACAGAGGTCATGAATCAAATGGACTTAACAGACATTTACAGAACTTTACACCCAAACACAAAAGAATTTACCTTCTTCTCAGCACCTCATGGAACCTTCTCCAAAATAGACCATATAGTGGGTCACAAAGCAAGCCTCAACAGATACAAGAAGATTGAAATAATCCCATGTATCTTGTCTGATCACCATGGAATAAAGCTGGACCTCCACAATAACAGAAATAACAAAAAGCCTACACACACATGGAAACTGAACAACTTGTTACTAAATGACAGCTGGGTCAGGGAAGAAATAAAGAAAGAAATTAAAGTCTTTCTAGAAATCAATGAAAATGAAGACACAACATACCCGAACTTGTGGGACACAATGAAAGCAGTGCTAAGAGGAAAGTTCATAGCACTAAGTGCCTTCAAGAAGAAATTCGAGACAGCTCATTCAAGCACCCTAATGGCTCACTTAAAAACCCTAGAAAAGAAGAAGCAGACACACCAAGAAGGAGTAGACGGCTGAAATAATCAAACTCAGGGCTGAAATCAATCAATTGGAAACAAATAAAACAATTCAAAGAATCAATGAAACCAAGAGCTGGTTCTTTGAGAAAATCAACAAGATCGACAAACCCTTAGCCAGGCTAACTAAAAGGCAGAGAGACACCACCCAAATCAACAAAATCAGGAATGACAAGGGGGATATAACTACAGACACTGAGGAAATCCAAACAATCATTAGGACTTACTTCAAAAGTCTATATGCCACAAAATTTGAAAATCTAAATGAAATGGATAATTTTCTTGATCGATTTGACTTACCAAAGCTGAATCAGGACCAGGTAAATCAACTAAATAGTCCTATATCCCCAAAGAAATAGAAGCGGTCATCAAAAGTCTCCCATCCAAAAAAGCCCAGGACCAGATGGCTTCAGCGCAGAATTCTACCAGACCTTCAAAGAAGAGCTAACACCAATTCTCTTCAAACTATTCCACAAAATAGAAACAGAAGGAATATTACCAAATTCATTCTATGAAGCCACAGTCACCTTGGTACCTAAACCTCACAAAGACTCAACAAAGAAAGAGAATTTCCGCCAATCTCCCTTATGAACATTGATGCAAAAATACTTAATAAAATACTTGCAAACCGAATCCAAGAACACATCAAAGATATTATCCACTATGACCAAGTAGGCTTCATCCCAGGTATGCAGGGGTGGTTCAATATAAGGAAATCCATCAATGTGATCCACCATATTAACAAACTGAAAGAAAAAACCACATGATAATCTCCTAGATGCTGAAAAAGCCTTTGACAAATCCAACATCCATTCATGTTCAAAGTATTGAGAGATCAGGGATACAAGGCACATATCTAAACATAGTAAAGGCGATATACAGCAAGCCTATAGCCAACATCAAACTGAACGGAGAGAAACTTAAAGCAATCCCACTGAAATCAGGGACAAGACAAGGCTGCCCACTCTCTCCATATCTCTTCAACATAGTGCTGGAAGTCCTTGCTAGAGCAATAAGACAGTTGAAGGAGATCAAGGGGATACAAATTGGAAAGGAAGAAGTCAAATTATCACTATTTGCAGATGATATGATAGTATACGTGAGTGACCCCAAAAACTCTACCAGGGAACTCCTACAGCTGATTAACACCTTCAGCAAAGTGGCGGATACAAAATTAACTCAAAAAATCAGTAGCCCTCCTGTATACAAAAAGACAAAAGGGCTGAGAAAGAAATTAGGGAAACAACACCCTTCACAATAGCCACAAATGACATAAGGTACCTCGGAGTAACCCTAACCAAGGAAGTCAAAGACTTATATGAAAAAATTTCAAGTCTCTGAAGAAAGAATTAGAAGAAGATATGAGAAGATGGAAAGATCTCCCATGCTCATGGCTTGGCAAGATTAACATAGTAAAAATGGCCATCTTACCAAAAGCAATCTACAGATTCAATGCAATGCCCATCAAATTACCAACACAATTCTTTACAGACCTGGAAAGAAAAATTCTCAACTTCATATGGAATAACAAGAAACCCAAAATTGCTAAAACAATCCTCTACAATAAAAGATCTTCCGGAGGTATCTCCATCCCTGATCTTAAGTTGTACTATAGAGCAACAGTTTTAAAAACTGCATGGTACTGGCATAGAAACAGAATGGTGGATCAATGGAACCGAACAGAGGACCCAGTAATCAACCCACACACTTATGGACACCTGATCTTTGACAAAGATGCCAAAACCATACAATGGAAAAAAGATAGCATCTTCAACAAATGGTGATGGTCCAACTGGATGTCTACATGTAGAAAAATGAAAATAGATCCATACTTGTCACCCTGCACAAAACTGAAGTCCAAGTGGATCAAAGACCTCAACATAAAACCAGACACATTAAATCGGCGAAAAAAAAAAGTGGAAATACCCTAGAACTCATTGGTACAGGGAAAACTTCCTGAACAGAACACCAACAGCACAGGCTCTAAGAGCAACAGTCAATAAATGGGACCTCATGAAACTGAAAAGCTTCTGTAAAGCAAAGGACACCGTCATCAAAACAAAGCGACCACCTACAGATTGGGAAAGAATCTTCACCAACCCTTTATCTGACAGAGGACTCATATCCAGTATATATAAAGAACTAAAAGAAGCTGAAAAGCAGCAAACCAAGTAATCCACTTAAAAAATGGGGAACAGAGCTAAACAGAGAATTCTCTGTAGAGGAATACCGAATGGCAGAGAAGCACTTAAAGAAATGCTCAACCTCACTAGCCATTAGGAAATGCAAATCAAAACAACCCTGAGATTTCACCTTACACCCATGAGAATGGCCAAGATCAAAAACTCAAGTGACAACACATGCTGGAGAGGTTGTGGAGAAAGGGGAACCCTTCTCCACTGCTGGTGGGAATGTAAACTTGTACAACCACTCTGGAAATCAATCTGGCGCTTTCTCAGACAACTAGGAATAGCGCTTCCTCAAGATCCAGCCATACCACTACTGGGCATATACCCAAAAGAGGCTCAAGTACACAAAAAGGACATTTGCTCAACCATGTTTGTAGCAGCTTTATTTGTAATAGCCAGAAGCTGGAAACAACCCAGATGCCCCTCAACTGAAGAATGGATGCAGAAATTGTGGTACATCTACACAATGGAATATTACTCAGCAATGAAAAATAAGGAAATTATGAAATTTGCAGGAAATGGTGGGATCTGGAAAGGATCATCCTGAGTGAGTTGTCCCAGAAGCAAAAAGACACACATGGTATATACTCACTCATATAGACATACAACATAGGACAAACCCACTAAAACCTGTGCATCTAAAGAAACTAAACAAAGAGAGAGGACCTAACTAAAATGTCCAATCCCCATCCAGAAAGGCAAAGAGGATGGACATCAGAAAGAAGAAGAAAACAGGAAACAACCTAGGAACCTACCACAGAGGGCCTCTGAGAAGCCTCTGCCCTTCAGACTATCAAAGCAGATGCTGAGCCTGATGGGCAACTGTTGGGCGGAGTGAATGGAATTTTAGGTAAGAACTGGGAAATAGTAAGAGCTGGAGAGGACAGGGTCTCCGCAAGGAGAGCAACAGAACAAGAAAATTTGAACACAGGAACTTCCCAGAGACTCATACCCCAACCAAGGACTATTCATAGAGATAACCCAGAACCCTGAACAGATGTAGCCATAGCAGTTCAGAGTCCATTTGGGTTACATAGTAATGTGAAGAGGGACTGCCTCTGACATAATCTGATTGGCCTGCTCTTTGATCACCTCCCCCTGGGGGGGAGCAGCCTTACCAGGCCATAGTAGAGGACAATGCAGCCACTTTTGATGTGAACTGATAGACTAAGATCAGAAAGGAGAGGAGAACCTCCTATCAGTGGACTTGGGGAGTGGCATGCAAGCAAAGGGGAGGAGGGTGGGTGGGATTGGGAGGGGAGGAGGGAGGGGGCTTATGGGGGGATGCAGAATGAATAAAGTGTAATTGATGAAAAATTTTTAAAAAAGGGGAAAAAATAATTTAAGAACCTTAAATGACTTTCAAAAGTGGAGGAAAACAGGGAGTTAGTCAATTGGCATGGAGCACAACTCGCCCCTGAGGCAAAGGTCTCCTTAACCTACTCAGACCTCAGACACTACCACTGCTAGTTCTAGAACTGACGCAGGATGTTCCAACGAGGGGGTTAAGGCTTCTCATAATATTTCCTATTTCCTATAAGCCCACACCTGTTTGTCTATATCCCCCATTTTTATTCATTATTAGCCAGATAGAGCCAAGTTATTGTGGTAATGATACTTGCTTTTTTGCCCAATGCTGGAATGCTAGTAAATTTAGGTATGCCCTGGTTACTCGCATGCCTCACTGGGTGCCTGTGCCCGTTGGTTGATGCCCCTCACGCTATGACTCTCTTCAGACAGAAAAGGGATCTTGGAACTACAGCCACCATTGTTACTACCATCTCATTAGCGGCTGTTGGAGCTACCACCGGGGCATTAGCCATGAGTCATACCGGGCAGACTACTCAGACCCTGATCAATCATTTAGCCAATGTAGCTCATGCCTTAGTTGTACATAAAGGAATTAATGCTCAACTAAAAGGAAGCTTGATGGTGTTCAATCAGAGGAATGACCTCGTGCAGGAGCAAACTGATACCCTATGGCAAAATGCTCAACTTGGCTGTCAATGAAAATATGCTGGACTTTGAGTCACTAGCATATAACATGAGAATTTTTCCTGTGCTGCAAATCTGTCTAAACAATTGTCGAGCTATATTTTAGGTAATTGGACTGGAGAATTCGATACTATGATGGAGCAGCTGAGAGTGGCCATTGTCACAGTAAATTCTACCAGAGTGGACGCAGGACTAGCCACAGGAATATCATCATGGATTGCTGCAGCCATGAAGCATCTGAAGGAATGGGTGGGCATGGGAGCATTAGCAGGCCATCTGGTGTTGGTCTCCTTGGTTTGCCTGTGGTATATATGCAAGATTAGAGTCTCACAACAGTGTGATGCAGCCATGATCATTCAGGCCTTTACAGCCATTGAAGCAGGACATTCTCCCCAAGCATGGTTGGCTACCATAAAAAGCTAAAATGTTACGCTCAGGATGCGAGGCTAAGCACTGCACTCAGGGTAGGCCGCTTTCGACCCAGAGAAGAGCATGTCTGATTGCATGCGGGTTGATGCCCCAGGTCCCGCCTCTGAGAAAAAGGTATCGGACGGGTCTGATGCTCTTTGGGTGGATGACACCTAAATGAACATCAGTACAAAGTCCCAATTTATTTCTAATATCAGAGATCAGACCTCTACTCTTGCCTGATGCGTCTAAAACAAAAAGGGGGAACTGTAGAGAGCTGTGGAATGCTATGCCTTAAAGATGGAGCTGGTTTCCGCCTTCCACCTTTCCGATGGTGAGTGCTCTCTGTCACGAACAATTCCACATTTGGCTAAGGCTGAGGATCTGGCTTGCTTCCATGTATGTGGACCTATCTGCATTGCCCACGTGGGCTACCCAGAGGCTATTTAAGCTGTGGGCTGGCTTTCCCCTGGGTCCGAGGATTGTTCAAGGTTCCTGAATAAACTGCATTGAAAATAAATAAATAAATAAAAAAAAAAAAAATAAAATAAAATAAAAGTTAAAATAAAAAAAAAAAAAAAAAAAAAAACAAATTTGTGTTTTACATTTCGGTTCTCTCATTGGAAACCTGTTTCTGTGAGGTACAATGCGAGATATCACTTTTCAGTATTTCTGTATTTCCTACTGAAGGGGAGACACACATGTGATTTAGTTTCCAAAGTTTTGCTTTGTGTTTCTGTGCTTTCATTTAAAACTTATTTTTGTGCTCTAAAGTGGGAGATATCACTCTTCAGTTTTCCTGTATTTCAGGCGACACACATGTTATGTAGTTTTTCAAAGTTGTGCTTCATATTTCTGTTCTTTCGATGGAAAGTTGTTTTGTGAGGTGCAGTGGGAGATATCACTTTTCAGTTTTCCTCTATTCCTAATTGAGCAGGCGACACGCATGTGATTTAGTTTACAAAGTTGTGCTTTACATTTCTGTACTATCGTTGGAAACTTCTTTCTGTGCTCTCAATTGGGAGATATCACTTTTCAGTTTTCCTGTATTCCTAATGGTACGGGCAACACACATGTGATTTATTTTCTAAAGTTGTGCTTTGTGTTTCTCTGCTTTCATTGGAAACTTCTTTCTGTGCTCTAAAGTGGGAGATATCACTCTTGAGTTTTCCTGTATTCCTATTTGAGCAGGCGACACAAATGTGATTTAATTTACAAATTTTTGTTTTGCTTTTGTGTTCTTTTGTTGGAAACTTGTTTCTGTGCACTACAGTGGGAGATATCACTTTTCAGTTTTCCTGTATTTAAAATTTAAGGGGAGACACAGATGTGATTTAGTTTCTAAAGTTGTGCTTTCTGTTTCTCTTCTTTCATTGGAAACTTCTTTCTCTGCTCTAAAATGGAAGATATCACTTTTCAGTTTTCTTGTATTCCTAACTGTGCAGGCGACACACAAGTTACTTTGTTTACAAAGTTGTGGTTTACATTTCTGTTCTTTTGTTGGAAACTTGTTTCTGTGAGGTAGAGTGCGATATATCACTTTTCAGTTTTCCTGTATTCCTAATTGAGAGAGAGACACATGTGATTTACTTTACAAAGTTGTGCTTTACATTTCTGTTCTTTTGTTGGAAACTTCTGACTGTGCACTACACTGGGAGATAATCACTTTTCAGTTTTCCTGTAATCCTAATTGAACGGGCGACACACATTTGATTTAGTTTCCAATGTTGTGCTTTGTGTTTCTGTTCTTTCATTGGAAACTTCTTTCTGTGCTCTAAAGTGGAAGATATCACTTTTCAGTTTTCCTGTATTCCTAATTGTGCAGGCGACACACATGTTACTTAGTTTTCAAAGTTGTGCTTTACATTTCTCTTCTTTCCTTGGAAACTTATTTCTGTGAGGTACAGTGCGAGATATCACTTCTCAATTTTCCTGTAATCCTAATTGATCGGGCGACACACATGTGATTTAGTTTCCACTGTTGTCCTTTGCGTTTGTCTTCTTTCTTTGGAAACTTCTTTCTTTGATCTAAAGTGGAAGATATCACTTTTCAGTTTTCCAGTATTCCTAATTGAGCGGGAGACAAATATGTGATTTATTTTACAAAATTGTGCTTTGCCTTTCTGTTCTTTTGTTGGAAACTTATTTTTGTGCACTCCATTGTAGATATCACTTTTCAGTTTTCCTGTATTCCTAATTCACAGGCAACACACATGTTATTTAGTTTACAAAGTTGTGCTTTACATTTCTGTTCTTTCTTTGGAAACTTGTTTCTGTGAGGTACAGTGTGAGATATCACTTTTCAGTTTTCCTGTATTCCTAATTGAACGGGCAACACGCATGTTACTTAGTTTACAAAGTTGTGCTTTACATTTCTGTTCTTTTTTTGGAAACTTATTTCTGTGCTCTAAAGTGGGAGATATCACTTTTCAGTTTTCCTGTATTCCTAATTGTGCGGCAGACACACATGTGATTTAGTTTCCAAAGTTGTGCTTTGCCTTTCTGTTCTTTTTTTGGAAAATTGTTTCTGTGCTCTGAAGTGGGAGATATCACTTTTCAGTTTTCTTGTATTCCTAATTGAACGGGCTACAAACATGTTACTTAGTTTACAAACTTGTGATTTACATTTCTGTTCTTTTGTTGGAAACATCTTTCTCTGCACTACAGTGGGAGATATCACTTTTCAGTTTTCCTGTATTCCTAATTGAGAAGGCGACACACATGTTACTTAGTTTGCAAAGTTGTGCTTTATATTACTTTTCTTTCATTGAAACTTGTTTCTCTGAGGTACAATCACGAGATATCACTTTTCAGTTTTCCTGTATTCCTAATTGAACGGGTGATACACATGTGATTTAGTTTCCAAAGTCGTGCTTTCCTTTTCTGTTCCTTCATTGCCAACTTCTTTCTGTGCTCTAAAGTGGAAGATAACACTTTTCAGTTTTCTTGTATTCCTAATTGTGCAGGCGACACACAGGTTACATAGTTTCTGAAGATGTGCTTTACATTTCTGTACTCTTGTTTGAAATTTCTTTCTGTGCTCTCAAGTGGGAGATCTCACTTTTCAGTTTTTCTGTATTCCTAATGGAACGGGCGACACACATGTGATTTAGTTTATAATTTGCTTTGCCTTTCTATTCTTTTGTTGGAAACTTGGTTCTGTGCACTACGGTGGAGATATCACATTTCAGTTTTCCTGTATTCCTAATTGAGAGGGCAACAAAAATGTGATTTATTTTACAAAATTGTGATTTGCCTTTCTGTTTTTTGTTGGAAACTTCTTTCTGTGCACTACAGTGGGAGATATCACTCTAAAGTGGAAGATATCACTTTTCATTTTTCCTGTATTCCTAATTGAGAGGGCTATACACATCTTACTTAGTTTACAAAGTTGTGCTTTACATTTCTGTTCTTTCATTGGAAACTTGTTTCTGTGAGGTACAGTGCGAGATATCACTTTTCAGTTTTCCTGTAATTCTAATTGAGCGGTCAACACACATGTGATTTTGTTTACATAGTTGTGCTTCGCCTTTCTGTTCTTTTTTTGGAAAATTTTTTCTGTGCTCTGAAGTGGGAGATATCACTTTTCAGTTTTCATGTATTCCTAATTTAGTGGGCGACACAAATGTGATTTAGTTTCCAAAGTTGTGCTTTGCCTTTCTGTTCTTTCAGTGGACACTTCTTTCTGTACTCTAAATTGGAAGATATCACTTTTCAGTTTTCCTGTGTTCCTAATTGTGCAGGTGACACACATGTTACTTAGTTTACAAAGTTGTGCTTTACATTTCTGTTCTTTCATTGGAAACTTTTTTCTGTGAGGTACAGTGGGAGATATCACTTTTCAGTTTTCCTGATTTCCTAAAAGAACAGGCGACACACATGTGATATAGTTTCCAATGTTGTGCTTGGCGTTTCGGTTCTTTCATTGGGAACTTCTTTCTGTGCTCTAAAGTGGGAGGGTTAGGGTTAGGGGTTAGGTTTACGGTTAGGGTTAGGGTTAAGTTTAGGGTTAGGGGGTTAGGGTTAGGGTTAGGGTTACGGTTAGGGTTAATACCACTTTTCGGTTTTCCTGTTATAACAATTGAACAGGCGACACATATTTGAATTAGTTTACAAAGTTGTACTTTGCGTTCCTGTTCTTTCTATGAAAACATGTTTATTTGCTGTACAGTTCGATATATCACTTCTCAGTTTTCCTGTATTCCCAATTGAGCTCGCAACACACATGTGATTTAGTTTACAAATTAGTGCTTTGCTTTTCTATTCTTTCGTTCGAAACCTGTTCCTGTGCTGTACAGTGTGATATATCACTTTTCCATTCTCCTGTTATAATAATTGAACGGGTGACACCTATGTGAATTAGGTAAAAAAGTTGTGCTTTGTGTTTCTGTTCTTTCGATGGAAACTTGTTTCTGTGCCGTACAGTGCGAGATAACACTTTTCAGTTTTCCAGTATTCCTAATTGAGCGAGCGACACACATGTGATTCTGTTTAAAAGTAGTGCCTTGCTTTTCTGTTCTTTCATTCGAAAATTGTTCCTGTCCTGTACAGTGCGATATATCACTTTTCCGGTTTCCTGTATTCCTAACTGAGCTAGTAACACACATGTGATTTAGTTTACAAAGTAGTGCTTTGCATTTATGTTCTTTCTTGGAAACTTGTTCCTGTTAGGAATAAGTTAGGGTTAGGGTTAGGGTTAGGGTTTGGGTTAGGGTTAGGTAGGGTTAGCGTTAGGGTTAGGGTTAGAGTTAGGGTTAGGGTTCGGGTTCGGGTTAGGGGGTTAGGGTTAGGGTTAGGGTTACACTTAGGGTTATATCACATTTCAGTTTTCTTGTTATAATAATTGAACAGGCGACACGTATGTTAATTAGTTTACAAAGTTGTGCTTTGCATTTCTGTTCTTTCGATGAAAACTTGTTTCTTTGCAGTACAGTTCAATATATCACTTTGGAGTCTTCCTGTATTCCTACTTGAGCTAGCGAAACACATGTGATTTAGTTTACAAAGTAGTGTTTACCTTTGTTCTTTCCTTCGAAACTTGTTCCTGTGCTGTACAGTGCATTATATCACTTTTCAGTTTTCCTGTATTCCTAATTGAGCGATCGACACACATGTGATTTATTTTACAAAGTAGTGCTTTTCGTTTTGTTCTTCTGTTGGAAACTTGTTTCTTTGCTCTAGAGTGTGATATATCACTTTTCAGTTTTCCTGTTATAATAATTGAACGGGCAACACGTATGTGAATTAGTTTACAAAGTAGTGCTTTGAGTTTATGTTCTTTCGTTGGAAACTTGTTCCTGTTAGGAATAAGTTAAGGTTAGGGTTAGGGTGAGGGTTAGGTTTAGGGTTAGGGTAGGGTTAGGGTTAGTTTTAGTGTTAGGGGGTTAGGGTTAGTGTTAGGTGTATGGTTAGGATTAGAGTTAGGGTTAGGTTTATATCACTTTTCAGTTTTCCTGTTATAATAATTGAACAGGCGACACGTATATGAATTAGTTTACAAAGTTGTGCTTTGCGTTTCTGTTCTTTCGATGAAAACTTGTTTCTTTGACATACAGTTCGATATATCACTTTTCAGTATTCCTCTATTCCTAATTGAGTGAGCGACACACATGTGATTTAGTTTACAAAGTAGTGCTTGGCTTTTCTGTTCTTTCTTTCGAAACTTGTTCCTGTGCTGTATAGTGTGATATATTACTTTTTAGTTTTCCTGTATCTCGAATTGAGTGAGCAACACACATGTAATTTAGTTTACAAAGTAGTGCTGTGCTTTTCTTTTCTTTTGTTGGAAACTTGTTCTTGTTAGGACTAAGTTAGGGTAAGGGTTAGGGTTAGGGTTTGGGTTAGGGTTAGGGTAGGGTTAGGGTTAGGGTTAGGAGGTTAGTGTTAGTGTTAGGGTTAGGGTTAGGGATATATCACTTTTCAGTTTTCCTCTTATAATAATTGAACGGGAGACCCGTATGTGAATTAGTTTACAAAGTTGTGCTTTTCGTTCCTGTTCTTTCGATGGAAACTTGTTTCTCTGCCATATAGTGCAAAATAACACTTTTCAGTTTTCCTGTATTCCTAATTGAGCGAGTGACACACATGTGATTCCTTTTACAAAGAAGTCCTTTGCTTTTCTATTCTTTTGTTGGAAATTTGTTCCTGAGTTGTACAGTGCAATATATCACTTTTCAGTTTTCCTGTATTCCTAATTGAGCGAGCAACACACATGTGATTTAGTTTAGAAAGTAGTGCTTTGGGTTTATGTCCTCGGTTTTGAAACTTGTTCTTGTTAGGAACAAGTTAGGGTTAGGGTTAGGGTTAGGGTTTGGATTAGGGTAGGGTTTGGGTAAGGATTAGAGTTAGGGTTAGGGGTTTAGTGTTAGGGTTGAGGTTAGTGTTAGGGATAGGGGGTTAGTGTTAGGGTTAGGGTTATATCACTTTTCAGTTTTCCTGTTATAATAATTGAACAGGCAACACTTATGTGAATTAGTTTACAAAGTTTTGCTTTGCGTTTCTGTTCTTTCGATGGAAACTTGTTTTTGTGCCATAAAGTGCGAGATAACACTTTTCAGTTTTGCTGTATTCCTAATTGAGTGAGCAACACACATGTGATTCCATTTAAAAATAGTGCTTTGCTCTTCTGTTCTTTCTTTCGAAACTTGTTCCTCTGCTGTACAGTGCGATATATCACTTTTCAGTTTTCCAGTATTCCTAATTGAGCCAGCGAAACAAATGTGAATTAGTTTTCAAAGTAGTGCTTTGCATTTCTGTTTTTTCGTTCAGAAATTATTCCTCTGCTGTACAGTGCGATATATCACATACCACTTTTCCTGTATTCCTAATTGAGCGAGGGACATACATGTGATTTAGTTTACAAAGTATTGCTTTGCGTTTAGGTTCTTTCTTCAGAAACTTTGCGTTTATATTCTTTCGTTGGAAACTTGTTCCTGTTAAGAACAAGTTAGGGTTAGGGATAGGTTTAGGGTAGGGTTAGGGTTAGGCTTTGGGTAAGGGTTTGGGGTTAGGGTTAGGATTAGGGTTACTGTTAGTGTGTTAGGGTTGGGTTTAGGGTTAGGGTTTTATGACTTTTCAGTTTTCCTGTTATAATAATTGAACAGGCAACACGTTTGTGAATTAGTTTACAAAGTTGTGCTTTGCGGGTCTGTTCTTTCGATGGAAACACTTTTCTGTGCGGTACAGTGCGAGATAACAGTTTTCAGTTTTCCTATATTCCTAATTGAGTCAGCAACACACATGTGATTCTGTTTTATAGTAGTGCTTTCCTTTTCGTTTCTTTTGTTCGAAACTTCTTCCTGTGCTGTACAGTGCAATATATCACTTTTCAGTATTCCTGTATTCCTAATTGAGCAAGCCACATACATGTGATTCCGTTTAAAAGTAGAGCTTTGCTATTCTATTCTTTCGTTTGAAACTTGTTCCTGTGCTGTACAGTGCGATATATCACTTTTCAAGTTTCCTGTATTCCTAATTAAGTAAGTGACACACATGTGATTTATTTCCAATTAGTCCTTTGAGTTTATGTTCTTTCGTTGGCAACTTGTTCCTGTTAGGAACAAGTTAGAGTTAGTGTTAAGGTTAGGGTTAGGGTTAGGGTTAGGGTTAGGGTTAGGGTTAGTGGTTAGGTTT
This sequence comes from Meriones psammophilus, assembly GCA_036365155.1. Lineage (NCBI taxonomy): Eukaryota > Metazoa > Chordata > Mammalia > Rodentia > Muridae > Meriones > Meriones psammophilus. Next base: position 18,588 of record JAEOAE010000167.1, read on the forward strand.
AGGGTTAGGGTTATGGTTACGGGGTTAGTGTTAGTGTTAGGGTTAGAGGCTTAGGGTTAGGGTTAGGGTTAGGGTTATATAACTTTTTAGTTTTCCTGTTATAATAATTGAACAGGCGACACGTATGTGAATTAGTTTACAAAGTTGTGTGTTGCGTTTCTGTTCTTTCCATGAAAACTTGTTTCTGTGCAGTACAGTTCGATATATCACTTTTCAGTTTTCCTGTATTCCTAATTGAGTGAGCGACACACATGTGATTTAGGTTACAAAGTAGTGCTTTGCAATTTTGTTTTCCTATTGGAAACTTGTTTCTGTGCTGTACAGTGTGATATATCACTTTTCAGTTTTCCTGTATTCCTAATTGAGCGGCGACATACATGTGATTCCCTTTAAATTAGATCTTTGCTATTCTGTTCTTTCGTTCGAAAATTGTTCCTGTGCTGTACAGTGCGATATATCACTTTTCAGGTTTCCAATATTCCTAATTAAGTGAGTGACACACTGTGATATAGTTTCCAATTAGAGCTTTGAGTTTATGTTTTTTTTCGTTGGAAACTTGTTCCTGTTAGGAACAAGTTAGTGTTAGGGTTAGGGTTAGGTTTAGGGTTAGGGTAGTTTTAGGGTTAGGGTTAGGGTTAGGGTTAAGGGTTAGTGTTATGGTTAGGGTTAGGGTTACAGGGTTAGGGTTAGGGTTAGGGTTAGGTTACATCACTTTTCAGTTTTCCTGTTATAATAATTGAACAGGCGTCACGTATGTGAATTAGTTTACAAAGTTATGTTTTGCGTTTCTGTTCCTTCGATGGAAACTTGATTCTGTGCCAAACAGTGCGAGATAACACTTTTCAGTTTTCCTGTATTCCTAACTGTGCGAGCTACACACATGTGATTCCGTTTAAAAGTAGTACTTTGCTATTCCATTCTTTCGTTCAATACTTGTTCCTGTGCTGTACAGTGTGATATAGCACTTTTCAGGTTTCCTGTATTCCTAATTAAGTGAGTGACACACATGTGATATAGTTTCCAATTAGTCCTTTGAGTTTATGTTTTTTTCGTTGGAAACTTATTCCTGTTAGGAACAAGTTAGTGTTAGGGTTAGGGTTAGGTTTAGGGTTAGGATAGGTTTAGGGTTAGGGTTAGGGTTAGGGTTAGGGTTAGGGTTAGGGTTAGGGTTAGGGTTGTATGACTTTTCAGTTTTCCTGTTATAATAATTCAGCAGGCGACAGGTATGTGAATTAGTTTACAAAGTTGTGCTTTGCGTTTCTGTTCTTTCGATGAAAACTTCATTCTTTGCCATCCAGTTCGATATATCACATTTCAGTTCTCCTGTATTACTAACTGAGCTAGCGACACACATGTGATTTAGTTTACAAAGTAGTGCTTTGCTTTTCTGTTCTTTCATTGGAAACTTCTTCCTGTGCTGTACAGTGCGATATATCACTTTTCAGTTTTCCTGTTATAATATTTGAACTGGCAACACGTACGTGAATTCGTTTACAAAGTTGTGCTTTGTGTTTCTGTTCTTTCGATGAAAATTTCTTTCTGTGCCGTACAGTGCGAGATAACACTTTTCAGTTTTCCTGTATTTCTTATTGAGCGAGCGACACACATGTGATTCTGTTTACAAAGTAGTGCTTTGTTTTTCTCTTATTTCGTTCGAAATTTCTTCCCGTGTTGTACAGTGCGATATATCACTTTTCAGTTTTCCTGTATTCTTAACTGAGCGAGTGACTCACATGTGATTTAGTTTACAAAATAGTGCTTTATGTTTATATTCTTTCGTTGGATACTTGATCCTGTTAAGAACAAGTTATGGTTAGGAATAGGTTTAGGGTAGGGTTAGGGTTAGGGTTAGGGTTAGGGTTAGGTTTAGGAGTTAGGTTTAGGGTTATGATTAGGTTAGGTTTGGGGGTTAGGGTTAGGGTTAGGGTTAGGGAGTTAGGGTTAGGGTTAGGTTATACCACTTTTCAGTTTTCCTGTTATAATAATTGAACAGGAGACACACATGTGAATTAGTTTAGAAAGTTGTGCTTTGCGTTTCTCTTCTTTCGATGGAAACTTGTTTCTGTGCTGTACAGTGTGAGATTATACTTTTCAGTTTTCCTATATTCCCAATTGAGCGAGTAACACATATGTGATTCCGTTTAAAAGTCGTGCTTTGCTTTTCTGTTCTTTTGTTTGAAATTTGTTCATGTGCTGTACAGTGCAATATATCACTTTTCAGTATTCCTGTATTCCTAATTGTGCAAGCTACATACATGTGATTCCGTTTAAAAGTAGAGCTTTGCTATTCTATTCTTTAGTTCTAAAATTGTTCCTGTGCTGTACAGTGCGATATATCACTTTTCAGTTTTCCTGTATTCCTAATTAAGTAAGAGACACACATGTGATTTATTTCCAATTAGTGCTTTGAGTTTATGTTCTTTCGTTGGAAACTTGTTCCTATTAGGAACAAGTCAGAGTTAGTGTTAGGGATAGGGTTAGGGTTAGGTTGAGGGTTAGGGTAGGTTTACGGTTGAAGTTAGGTTTAGGGTTAGGGTTAGGGGTTAGGTTTAGGGTTATGGTTAAGGTTACAGGGTTATGGTTAGGGGTAGGGTTAGGGTTAGTGGGTTAGGGTTAGGGTTAGGGTTAGGGTTATATAACTTTTAAGTTTTCCTGTTATACTAATTGAACAGGAGACACATATGTGAATTAGTTTACAAAGTTGTGCGTTGCATTTCTGTTCTTTCCATGAAAACTTGTTTCTGAGCAGTACAGTTCGATATATCAATTTTCAGTTTTCCTGTATTCCTAATTGAGCGAGCGACATACACGTGATTCCGTTTAAAAGTAGAGCTTTGCTATTCTGTTCTTTCGTTCGAAATTTGTTCCTATGCTGTACAGTGCGATATATCACTTTTCAGGTTTCCTGTATTCCTAATTATGTGAGTGACACACATGTGATATAGTTTCCAATTAGTGCTTTGAGTTTAGGTTTTTTTCATTGGAAACTTGTTCCTGTTAGGAACAAGTTAGTGTTAGGTTTAGGGGTTAGGGTTAGGTTTAGGGTTAGGGTAGGTTTAGGGTTAGGGTTAGGGTTAGGGTTAGGGTTAGGGTTGTATCACTTTTCAGTTTTCCTGTTATAATAATTCAGCAGGCGACAGGTATGTGAATTAGTTTACAAAGTTATTTGCTTGCGTTTCTGTTCTTTCGATGAAAACTTGGTTCTTTGCCATACAGTTCGATATATCACTTTTCAGTTTTCCTGTATTCCTAATTGAGGAGCAACACACATGTGATATAGTTTACAAAGTAGTGCTTTGCGTTTATGTTCTTTTCGTTGGAAACTTGTTAGTGTTAGGAACAAGTTAGTGTTAGGAGTTAGGTTATGGTTAGGTTTATGTTTATGGTTAGGGTAGGGTTAGGGTTAGGGTTAGGGTTAGGGTTAGGTTAGGGTTATATCACATTTCAGTTTTCCTGTTATAATAATTGAACAGGCGTCACGTATGTGAATTAGTTTACAAAGTTGTGTTTTGCGTTTCTGTTCCTTCGATGGAAACTTGTTTCTGTGCCATACAGTGTGAGATAACACTTTTCAGTTTTCCTGTATTCCTAATTGAGCGAGCGACACACCTGTGATTCCGTTTAAAAGTCGTGCTTTGCTTTTCTGTACTTTTGTTTGAAATTTGTTCTTGTGCTGTACAGTGCTATATATCACTATTAAGTTTTCCCTTATTCCTAATTGAGCAAGTGACACACATGTGATTTCGTTTAAAAGTAGTGCTTTGCTGTTATGTTCTTTCGTTTGAAACTTCTTCCTGTGCTGTACACTGCGATATATCACTTTTCAGGTTTCCTGTATTCCTAATTGAAAGAGTGACACACATATGATTTACTTTACAAAGTAGTGCTTTGGGTTTATATTCTTTTTTGGAAACTTGTTACTGTTCGGAACAAGTTAGGGTTAGAAATGAGGTTGAGGGTTTAGGGTTAGGGTTAGGATAGGGTTAGGGTTAGGGTTAGGATTATGTGTTAGGTTTAGGGTTAGGTGTTAGAGTTAGGGTTATATCACTTTTCAGTTTTCCTGTAATCCTAATTGAGCTAGCGACACACATGAGATTTATTTTACAAAGTTGTGCTTTGCGTTTCTGTTCCTTCGATGGAAATTTGTTTCTGTGCCATACAGTGCAAGATAACACTTTTCAGTTTTCCTGTATTCCTAATTGAGCGAGCGACACACATTTGATTCCTTTTAAAAATAGTGCTTTCCTTTTCTGTTCTTTCGTTCAAAACTTGTTCCTGTGCTGTACAATGCGATATATCACTGTTCAGTTTTCCTGTGTTCCTCATTGAGCAAGCTACACACATGTGATTCCGTTTAAAAGTAGTGCTTTGCTTTTCTGTTCTTTTGTTGGAAACTTCTTCCTGTGATGTACAGTGCGATATATCACTTTTCAGGTTTCCTGTATTCCTAATTGAGCAAGCTACACACATGTGATTCTGTTTAAAAGTAGTGCTTTGCTTTTCTGTTCTTTTGTTAGAAACTTCTTCCTGTGATGTACAGTGCGATATATCACTTTTTCAGGTTTCCTGTATTCCTAATTGAGCAAGCTACACACATGTGATTCTGTTTAAAAGTAGTGCTTTGCTTTTCTGTTCTTTTGTTAGAAACTTCTTCCTGTGATGTACAGTGCGATATATCACTTTTCAGGTTTCCTGTATTCCTAATTGAGTAAGTGACACACATGTGATTTAGTTTACAAAGTAGTGCTTTGCGTTTGTATTCTTTTGTTGGAAACTTGTTCCTGTTCGGAACAAGTTAGGGTTAGGGTTAGGGTTCGGTTTACGGTTAGGGTTATGATAGGGTTAGGGTTAGGGTTAGGGTTACAGGTTAGGGCTAGGGTTGGGGATAGGTTTAGGGTTATGGTTACGGAGTTAGGGTTAGGGTTAGGGTTAGGATTAGAGTTATATCACTTTTCAGTTTTCCTGTTATAATAATTGAACAGGCGACACGTATGTGAATTAGTTTAAAATGCTGTGCTTTGTGTTTCTGTTCTTTCGATGGAAAATTGTTTCTGTGCTGTACAGTGCGTTATATCACTTTTCAGTTTTCCTGTTATAATAATTGAACAGTCAACACGTATGTGAATTAGTTTACAAATTGTACTTTGAGTTTATGTTCTTTCGTTGGAAATTTGTTCCTGTGCTATACAGTGCAGTATATCACTTTTCAGTTCTCCTGTATTCCTAATTGTGCGAGCGACACACATGTGATTTAATTTACAAAGTATTGCTTTGCTTTTCTGTTCGTTCGTTCGAAACTTGTTCCTGTGTTGTACAATGTGATATATCACATTTCAGTTTTCCTGCATTCCTAATTGTGCGAGTGGCACACAAGTGATTTAGTTTACAAAGTAGTGCTTTGCGTTTATGTTCTTTCGTTGGAAACTTGTTCCTATTAGGAACAAGTTAGTGTTAGGGTTAGGGTTAGGGTTAGGGTTAGGGTTAGGTTTAGGGTTAGGGTTAGGGTTAGGTTATGGTTAGGGTTAGGGTTAGGGTTAGGATTATGGTTAGTGTTAGGGTTAGAGGTAAGGGTTGGTGTTCGGGTTAGGGTTATGGCGTTAGCGTTAGGGTTAGTCTTAGGGTTAGGATTATATCAGTTTTCAGTTTTCCTGTTATAATAATTGAACAGGCGACACGTATGTGAATTAGTTTACAAAGTTTTGCTTTGCGTTTCTGTTCCTTCGAAGGAAACGTGTTTCTGTGCCATCCAGTGCGAGATAACACTTTTCAGTTTTCCTGTATTCCTAAATGAGCAAGCGACACACATGTGATTCCGTTTAAAAGTCATGCTTTGCTTTTCTGTTCTTTTGTTGGAAATTTGTTCTTGTGCTGTACAGTGTGATATATCACTATTAAGTTTTCCCTTATTCCTAATTGAGCGAGCGACACACATGTGATTTAGTTCACAAAGTAGTGCTTTGCGTTTCTGTTCTTCTGTTGGAAACTTGTTTCTGTGCTGTGCAGTGTGATATATCACCTATTAGTTTTCCTGTTATAATAATTGAAAGGGCAACACGTATGTGAATTAGTTTACAAAGTTGTGCTTTGCGTTTCTGTTCTTTCGATGGAAACTTGTTTCTCTGTCATATAGTGAGAGATGACACTTTTCAGTTTTCCTGTATTCCTAATTGATTCTATGAGCAAAACACATGTGATTCCGTTTAAAAGTAGTGCTTTGCTTTTCTGATCTTTTGTTGGAAATTTGTTTCTGTTCTCTATGGTGTGATATATAACTCTCCAGATTTCCTGTTTACCTAATTGTGCAAGCGACACACACACGTGATTTAGTTTACAAAATAGTGCTTTGTGTTTCTGTTCTTTCGACGGAAACTTGTTTCTGTGCCATACAGTCTTGAGATAACACTCTTCAGTTTTCCTGTATTCCTAATTGAGTGAGTGACACACATGTGATTCAGTTTAGAAAGTAGTGCTTTTCTTTATGTCCTTTCTTTGGAAACTTGTTCCTGTTAGGACCAAGTTAGGGTTAGGGTTAAGGATAGGTTTAGGGTTAGGGTTAGGGTTAGGGTTAGGGTTAGGGTTAAGTTAGTGTTAGGGTTAGGGTTAGGATTAAGGTTAGCGTTAGTTTTAGTGTTAGGGTTAGCTTTAGGGGTTAGGGTTATGTTTAGGGTTACGGTTAGGGTTAAGGTTAGGGTTAGGGATAGGGGTTTAGGATTAGGGTTAGAGTTAGCGTTTGGGGTTAGGGTTATGGTGAGGTTAGGTTATATCACTTTTCAGTTTTCCTATTATAATAATTGTACAGGTGACACGTATGTGAATTGGTTTATAAAGTTTTGCTTTGTGTTTCTGTTCTTCCGATGGGTTTGTTTCTTGGTTTACAGTTCAATATATCACTTTTCAGTTTTCCTGTATTCCTAATTGAGCTAGCGACACACATGAGACTCATTTTACAAAAAGTTGTGCTTGGCGTTTCTGTTCCTTCGATGGAAACTTGTTTCTGTGCCAAACAGTGCGAGATAACACTTTTCAGTTTTCCTGTATTCCTAGTTGAGCGAGTGACACACATGTGATTCCGTTTAAAAGTAGTGCTTTGCTTTTCTGTTCTTTCATTGGAAACTTGTTCCTGTTAGGGTTAGGGTTATTGTTAAGGGTTAAGGTTAGCGTTAGGTTTTTAGGATTCTGGGGTTTGGGTTAGGGTTATATCACTTTTCAGTTTTCCTGTTATAATAATTGAACTGGGGACACATATGTGAATTAGTTTACAAAGTTGTGCTTTGCTTTTCTGTTCTTTCGTTGAAACTTATTCCTGTGCTGTACAGTAGCGTTATATCATTTTCAATTTTCCTGTATTCCTAATTGGTAGTGGCACACATGTGATTTAGTTTACAAAGTCGTGCTTTTGCGTTTATGTTCTTTCGTTGGAAACTTGTTTCTGTGCACTACAGTGCAGATATCTCTCTTTCAGATTTCCTGTATTCCTAATTGAGCGGGTGACACAAATGTGATTTAGTTTACAAAGTTGTGACTTTCCTTACTATTCTTTTGGTGGAAACTTGTTTCTGTGCACTACAGTGGGAGATATCACTTTTCAGTTTTCCTGTATTCCTAATTGAGCGTATGACACACATGTTACTTAGTTTGCAAAGTTGTGCTTTATATTTCTTTTCTTTCATTGGAAACTTGTTTCTCTGAGGTACAATGCAAGATATCACTTTTCAGTTTTCCTGTATTCTTAATTGAAGCAGGCGACAGACATGTGATTTAGTATTCAAAGTTGTGCTTTGCCTTTCTGTTCTTTTGTTGGAAACTTCTTTCTGTGCACTACAGTGGGGTTATAACATTTCAGTTTTCCTGTATTCCCTAATTGTGCAGGCGACACACATGTTACTTAGTTAAAAAGTTGTGCTTTACATTTCTGTTCTTTCATTGGAAAGCTTGTTTCTCTGAGGTACAGTGGGAATATCACTTTTCAGTTTTCTGTATCCTAATTGAAGGGGCGACACAGATGTGATTTATTTTCCAAAGCTCTCCTTTGCGTTTATATTCTTTCATTGGAAAATTCTTTCTGTGCTCTAAAGTGGGAGATATCACTTTTCAGTTTTCCTGTATTCCCTAATTTAGCGGGCAACACTAATTTGATTTAGTTTAAAAGTTTTGCTTTGCCTTTCTATTCTTTTGTTGGAAACTTGTTTCTGTGCACTACAGTGCAGATATCTCTTTTCAGATTTCCTGTATTCCTAATTGAGCAGGCGACACAAATGTGATTTAGTTTACAAAGTTGTGACTTTCCTTTCTATGCTTTTGGTGGAAAGTTGTTTCTGTACTACAGTGGGAGATATGACTTTTCTGTTTTCCTGTATTCCTAATTAAGCGGACGACACACATGTTACTTTGTTTTACAAAGTTGTGCTTTACATTTCTGTATTTTCGTTGGAAACATCTTTCTGTGCTCTCAAGTGGGAGATATCACTTTTCAGTTTTCCTGTATTCCTAATGAAACTGGCAACACACATGTGATTTAGTTTCCAAAGTTGTGCTTTACCTTTCTATTCTTACATTGAAAACTTCTTCCTGTACTCCAAAGTGGAAGATATCACTTTTCAATTTTCCTGTATTCCTAATTGTGCAGGTGACACACATGTTACTTAGTTTACAAAGTTTTGATTTACATTTCTGTTCTTTCATTGGAAACTTGTTTCTGTGAGGTACAGTGCAAGATATCACTTTTCAGTTTTTCCTGTATTCCCTATTTGAGCAGGCGACACACATGTGATTTAGTTTCCAAAGTTGTGCTTTGCCTTTCTATTCTTTTTGTTGAAACTTCTTTCTGTGCACTAGAGTGGGAGATATCACTTTTCACTTTTCTTGTATTCCTAATTGAGCAGACAACATACATGTTACTTAGTTTACAAAGTTGTGCTTTACATTTCTCTTCTTTCGTTGGAAACTTGTTTCTGTGTGGTACAGTCTTTTGAGATGTCACTTTTCAGTTTTCCTCTATTCCTAATTGAGCAGTCGACACACATGTTACTTAGTTTACAAAGTTGTGCTTTACATTTCTGTATTTTCGATGGAAACTTCTTTCTGTGCTCTCAAGTGGGAGATATCACTTATCAGTTTTCCTGTATTCCTAATTGAGAGGGCTATACACTTCTTACTTAGATTACAAAGTTGTGCTTTACATTTCTGTTCTTTCATTGGAAACTTCTTTCTGTGGGGTACAGTGCAGATATCACTTTTCAGTTTTCCTGTATTCCTAATTGAGCAGGCGACACAAATGTGATTTAGTTTACAAAGTTGTTACTTTCCTTTCTATTTTTTTGGTGGAAACTTTTTTCTGTACACTACAGTGCAAGATATCTTTTCAGTTTTCCTGTATTCTAATTGAGCAGGCAACACTCATGTTACTTAGTTTACAAATTTGTACTTTACATTTTCTTCTTTCGTTGGAAACTAGTTTCTGTGTGCTACACTGCAAGATATCACTCTTCAGTTTTCCTGTATTCCTAATTGAATAGTTGACACACATGTTACTTAGTTCACAAAGTTGTGCTTTACATTTCTTTATTTTGAAGGAATCTTCTTTCTGTGCTCTCAACTGGGAGATATCACTTTTCAGTTTTCCTGTATTCCTAATGGAGCAGGCGACACACATGTGATTTAGTTTACAAGTTGTGGTTTGTGTTTCTGTGCTTTCATTGGAAATTTCTTTCTGTGCTCTAAAATGGGAGATATCACTTTTCCAGTTTTCCTGTATTCCTAATTTAGCGGGC